>VZTA01018820.1:360-18638 GCA_013398855.1 Mohoua ochrocephala | reverse complement strand
AAAAATCCGCAGACAGTTGTGTTGAATCTAACAGTCGTCAATTATAAAGTTGCAGATGTTTCAAAATCTGATTAGGGCTGACAGTCTTTTTGGTTTTAGGCCATTGATTTCAAGTGTGCTTAGAGATTTGCTAGAAAGCACAGTGTCCAAATCTATATAAATAAAAGTGCTGGCAAATTGCTCAGAGTATTAACTATAATGTCATAATTCAACAATTTTTTGCTGGGATGTTTTATGTGGCTCTCAAGTTTTCTACAAGGCTGAGCTTAGCAGAAAATAAGTATTCTGTAGTCTTCTTTTTTAAGTGGAAGATTGAAACATATGTATTTTGCATTTAGCAGAAATTATTATTTCAGTGTTGTAATAGGCAAGAGTTCTGATTGTATGGCCATGTAGAAAATAATAATGAGAGTGGTATTATAATGTAAATAGATATATAAAGCTTCAAAAAAGAAAAAGGAGGTTTGGTTTAATTTAGTAATTCACCAACACTTTTTTATTTTTCCATCCTCAGTATCACATTAAATTTTGGCAATAAATAACATTTGCAAAATAGTGAGTGTTACAAGTAGTTCTTTGTCAGGGAAGCTGTTTCCAGATTTCTTTTCTTAAAAGGAAAGAATGAGTGAGGAAAAAACCTGTTATTTGGACCTGAAGAAATAGTGAACATGTGTATAAGAAAAAAGCCAGAACTGTAATCCAAGTATGAAATATGGATGCCCAAGGAAAAAAGTAAGTTTAGCACTCCTTATTAATATTTTGACCTGTTCAAGATATTAAAGAAATTATTGTCGTACTAGGAGTTGAGTATCTCTAGTTCTGTATTGCAATAGATTAAAATATTAATTTCAACATGGGTCATAATCCCTAATTACATTACCATTGGACTGTTTTCCTTTCTATCCAACCTTTGCTGTAGCCCTGCAGACTAATGTATTCTAAACTCAGAGGGATTGCAGCCGTTAGCCGTTTAGATTTGTGGGAAAAAAACGAAACCCAAAGCAGATCATAAAACTGCCTCCAAAATTTTATTTATTAAGCCTATCAATTTCTGTTTAAACAAATTGTGTACATAAAACCTCATTTTTAAAAATATCATGTGTTAAGTCCACTATTCTGCCTTCAGCAACCAGAAGGATCACTGTTTCAAGAAGCTGTTCAAGCCTCACAGTTACAGACAACTACAGCTCTTAGAAAATTCCCTCTTCTTTCAGCTGGTTTTCTTTATCCCTTGTAGCATAATGTACACTTACACATTTTTCTTCCATCTGAAAAAAGCAAAAATACTGTATATTATGTTTTGAAAATTATATAAATCATTGTGCATGTTGGTTTCTCTTGATTACTCATAGACTCTGTTCTGATCAGCTAATAATGTATTCTGAACTGCTCAGATGTTTTATTCTGCTGGTAATGAAGAATCCCAAAGGAAGACAATCATCATTCAAGACTATAGCCTCTCCTGAGCAAGGGTTAAGCCTAATTTAGTTATTTTGCAGTGCTAATAGAAGTATCAGGCAGATAGATTAGAGTTTAAGTATTCAATGAGGCCATATAGTTCTATCTTCAATATTAAACTGTTTGCCACATAACCTGGGTATAGAAAATATTTCATTTATTTCCTCTAACCTCGTGGATACTTTTGTGGGTGTTCAGGGAAGGAGCATTTAGTTCACTCATGACTGTGACTAGCAATAGAGTTGGTGACGATGATAGACTGCTGATGAGCTATCAAATATGCTAAAACTTAGTTTTGCTTCTATTTTCATTGTATGTTTGATTCTGCTACACAGCAAGTACCTTGCGTCAATATTCAGAGGGAATCACTCTGATGGCTAAACAATGTTACTACAGAAGTCATATGTGGCTATATATATAAATATAGGAGTATATTCTTCTGTATATGCACACATACACACACACACACACACACACACACACACATACACATATATATATACACACACACATCCACACATATACTGTCCATGTATTTACACGCAGAAACTCAAAAAGGTTAGCATAACAGAGAAATGTTCCATATATAATTTACTTGGAAGAAATATATCAAAGTTTAAGAATAATCTATTAATAGATAAAATTTATTTCATAATCTGGAAAAAAGTCTGGTAAGTAATGTTTTCCAAGTATTTTATGTTCTTTTTGCATTTAAAACACAGATGTAAAATAATCACATTCGTTGTATGAACTATTGAATCGTTCTCCACAACTGCTTGGGGGTGTTGGTCTCTTCTCCAGGAAGAATCAATGGGACAAGAGAAAAAGGCATCAAGTTGTCCAGGGGTAATTTAGATTGAATATTAGGAAAAATTTCTTCACTGAAAGGGTGGTCAAGCATTAGAACAGGCTGCCCAGGGAAGCGGTTGAGTCTCTGTCCCTGGAGGTACTTAAAGACGAGTAGATGTGGCACTTAGGGAGGTGGTTTAATGGGGCACTTGGCAGTACTGGGTTTGGCAGTACTAGATTCAATGACCAGGAAATTATGGCTTATGGCTTAGGTGGGGAGAAACTTGGGTGACTTGACCAGCAAGACCATTGTCCTAACCACTGAAATTAAAAAGTAATGAGGAGTGAAAACAGTGGTCCCTTGGGGGAACACGTTTGCAAACACACAGTGCTGCAATGATGGTTGAGCCCAAAATAGAGAGCTGCAGGTAAAGGCCAGACTGCTGCCAGGACTGGGACTAGCCAGGAGTGACTGTCCTGTTACCCCAGCGAGGTCCACAGTGCTGGATGCAGCCATACCAGAGGATCTGGGGCCTTGGTGAGTATGAATATGTGTGTGTGTGCGCACGTGTGCACGTTTACTGTAGAATAGGAATTGCTGTACAATTGCTATACTTATCCCACAAAGTAAATTAATCTTATATTTTATGTTACTGAGGAGTGTGGTTCTGTTCTTGCAGCCACACCAGCCTTAATTCCCCTGTTACGATCTGTTTGGGTCAACGCTACACCAACAATCAGTACTAATCAAGAATGCAGTTTGCCTCTCTGATACAGCTTTAAATTAGTGTTAAATGAGGGTGCCTAGTAACAGATGGTATATGGACACTGATAATTAACTTTTTTTAAAAAGCACAGCCTTATTACTAAACTGAGGAAGAAGCAACAAGTTTTTTATAAGGTCCAGTATAGGTCAGAATATTGATTATACCATACAGAGTCTATAGCTCTTAAAGCTGTTAACTTTTTTCACAAAACAGATGCTATAAAATTGTTATCTCGTAGATGTCTCCACTGCCTTCACAAATTGAAGTATGCTTAATCCAGTAGGTAATGTATACTTGATATTAATATATAAAGCTAGGATCTAAATTTAGCAAACAAACAAATATGCTTGTGTGCCTAAGGCTCAAACTATGTTGATGAGACATGTGATCTGATAGGAGAAGAATTGAAGATCAGATCATTTGATTCTGAGGATCTCACATTCTTACTGTATACGTTTCATGATTTTCTTCATTTTTTTAAACTTTAAATTAGTCATGATCTAGTCCTGTGGGCAAACCCATTGCATTCAGAGATGTGGTTTTGGAACACATCTTTTGGTTTAGTTTCATCAAAATTAATACTACTTGTGTACTTTGAGACCACTTAATTTTATGAATCAAAGCATAGTAAATCAGGCAAGGAAAAAATATTTCAAAAGTGCACTCTACAGAAACTAAAACATAATGTATGTCCTTCCTTAGATCCCATAATATTTGATAAACACCTAACCAGCACAATTAGTGAACCAGCTCAGAGACACATACAGTTGACTGTCCTTAGGGATATGAGTCAATGACCCACTGCTTTAGAGGTGGAAGACCCAGACTGCTACCAGATCTGCCAGAGATCTGCTAGGCTGTTTTGAAAGTTTGGGTACTCCAGGGCGTTTGCAATGGCATTTATATGAATGCTTAGGCAACAGAACCTGAAACAGACACTCGAGCTCCAGGTTTCCAGGGAGGGTTGATTTGCCTTTCCGACTGCAGTGACCGCACTGTTTTTCATTGACTACAGTAGCAGCACAGACGGCTGGCTGGCTGTGCATTTACACCTATACACAGGGACATGTGGAAATTTAAATGTATATGTTTTATTCTGGAGGTAATCACACCAACTGTCTCCATCGCACACAAAAAGACACATCACCTGTAAGAGTATCTTGCCACTTTCAGTACCAAACCAACATTATTAATACAGCAAGCTAAGGTTTTTTTCATACTAAATGGCTGATCTTTGCCAAGAGGTTGTTGCTAGGGTGATATGCCTGATTTCACAGAATGGTTGGGAATGAAAGGGACCTTAAAGATCATCTTGTCCTAACACCCCCACTGTGGGTGGGCAGGAAGGGCCAGGAAGGGCAGGAATACCACCTGCTAGACCGGGTAATTCAGGGCACCATCCAATTTGGCCTTGAACTCTTCCAGAGATGAGACATCAACACATCTACAACTTCTCTGGGCAACCTGTTCCAGTGTCTCATCACTGTCACAGTGAATAATTTCTTTCTAATATCTAATCTAAACCTACACTCTTTCAGTTTAGAAGGAGTCACTACATGCTTGTCCTGTCACTACATGCCCTTGTAAATAGTCCCTCTCCAGCTTTCTTGTAGGTACTGGAAGAGTTCCTGTTATTACTGCCTAGTCTATCAATTCACAAAAAGACTTGTTCTCCAGAGAAATCTTCCCGACTGAGAAACACCATATGAATGACAATAGGCTTTACAAAGTGATGTTTGTGGCGGTCTGATTCCTAAGTTGATGCAAGAGTGTTACCAAAGCACAGGGCTTCAAATAAGCTGTAGGGGAGGGTGGAGGGGAAGGCTATGCTCAGCACCTTATAAGAAATCCTTCAAATGGATAGATAACATAATGGGTTCACAGCACCCGTGTTTAATCTCTAGGGGTCTGGGTTCAAACATAGAACATCAGTAATGGAATGAGATGTGATCCTGAACTAATCTGTAATTGCAATTCACTCACATTCGAAAACATTATAGAAGCACTTATACTTAGTAGAAGCGGGACTTTATTTAAAAGTAAATAATTACTTCCATTAAATAATTTGGAAATAGAGAGTTATGGAAGACTACTAAGCATCACAAGAAGTCACATAATATTAATTACTGGGAATGTCGATGTAGACCAGGTTTGGAAAAATGTGTATATGATATAAAAAACCTATTCTTCTGGATGCTCATTTCTACTGGTCTTATATAAGAACTTATGGCGAGAATAGTAAAAGTAACACAATTTAAAGAGAAGTAGAAAATATCTTGCATTGGGAGAACATAGATAAACTGCCCCTTTTATCTCAGCATTGATTCTTTTATGAGGTTCTGTTAAAAAAGTAACAGAGATGGAAGTTGTCAGTGATTGAAATAGATTTTAAGAAGCATTAAGTAGTTTTCCAACATTCTTATTTTTGTAGTGAATATTAATATTTCCCATGTTCAGAAACTTTTATTTGCCTGTGATCTTAATTCATGTGGTTTAATAAAACCAAAGGAGTGATCTTTTATTGTCTTTAGGGAGAAGAATTTTATTTTCATTTTTCAGTTAATTCACAAAACGAAAGTGACATCTTTTATAAAGCACTCTTACATGCCTAAGTTATTCTGAAGTTAGCATTAAAGTGGGGTGAAAATAAAAGGCTTCTCTGTTGACTAGTGATCATACTCCATCTATAGAATAATAATTCAAAGCAAATTATTTCTTCTTTCTGTCTTTCAAAATTATAGAAGCCTAGTAAGATTTGTATACACACACCAGAATGATATGTCTAGCTAGTTAATGAAGACTATACTGCTTTCCTATTCAAGTCTACAAAAAAAAAAAAGAGCTAGGCTTGTTTTGTGAGTTTCTTTTCATTCTTCATGCAATTTTTGGATGGTGTTTTGTTTTTAGTGTTTTCTTTAATAGGAATATAAATATTATCCATAGTTCTATTAAAAACACTGTGTCCATTTTAAAACTCAGGTAATGTGTTATGGAGTTTTATTTTCTTGATTAAATGATTACTACATGTTTGTCTCAATATATACAAATGCAAGGAGATGCAAAGTACTATTAATAAAGAAACCTCAACTATTCCCATTAATCTTCAGTACAACTGTTCAATTCTGGGCATTAGTGGTATTATTCCAAGGCTATGCTACCTCAGGATTGGCAGAATTTCATCATAATACTATAGGGTTGATTAGCATGGTAATGACAGAGATTTAAAGATACTGATAGTGCTATGTGGTTTGCTATTTTATGATCACACAATGTGTAATTAATTTTAATGCCTGATTTTCTATGGTCCTGAAGTGCTCATTGGTTTCCTTGACACAAGTATCGATGAATTTGCATGTACTGATAAATCTTCAATAACAATCATGGCCCTTAAACCTTGTCTTCCTACCAGATGTAATATGTATCTTCATTATATATTAACTTCTGATAACAGCCACATTTAAACTCACTTAGCTTGATAGATATATTTAACTACTTATTCAGCTATTTAAAAAGCTGTTCATCCATTCATATCAGTGGAGGGCTATTTAAAAAAAAAAAGAACTAAAAAGAGAAGGAAAACTATTTGGGTCAGAATTGGCACCCAATGGAAAGCATCTATCTTCCTCTCTCATTTCTATATAGAAGGAAGTTACAGAGATTTTGTGGTTTAGCTGTGATTATTTGTCCTGATCACAGTAATTTAAAAATCATTGTATTATGTTGATGTGTCTTAAATCTAGCAGGCTTTAAATCTATGTCATCTAGTTGTGACTCAGGAGACAAAGGGCTATGTCCATCTCGTCCACTTAAATTTAGCCACCTAGAAAATGCCAAGTGTTTTCTCCTGTGCTGAAGATACTTGTACCTTTAATGTAATGTCTAATGCAAGGCCACTTAAGTATGATTGTGGGGCCATTGTTTCCAAAGCACCCACCCACAGCTGATCGAATTTTGATACACTGGCATCTTTTAGAGATTTCTGAACAGTGTAAAATTTGTTTCTGATCTTTGCATTTTGCCTGTTCGATCTTTGAACAAATGTCATGTAGTTTCCTCCTAAGCCATCCTCAGAATGCAGTAAGAGATTTGGTATAACCCTGTCTAAAGCATGTAAATCATAGAAGACAGACAAAGAAAATCCTAGGCTGGAAACATCCTCTGGAGATCATCTGGTCCAGCCTTCTGCTCAAAACAAGGTTGCATAAAAATTGATCCAACTTGCTTAGGGCACCCAATATTTGGCAGAGCTGCAACTCAGCCACTGTGTCCCTCACCTGCACTGATGCAGGAAGTCAGTCCCACAAGCAAGACTTTGCATTTGCTTCTGTTGTAACCCATGAGGTTCCAAGAGCTCATTCCTCCAGTTTGTTGGGTCTGGCAGCAAATGCTGCCCCTCAGCTTATCAGCTGCTCTCCCACTTTGGTTGTTATCATGGTAAACTGTTCTGAGTGTGCATTCTCTCCCATTTTCCAGGTCACTTCAATCTGCATTAAATTATATCAGTCCCAGTGTCAAACCATAAGGAACTTCATTTACAACAATTGCCAGTGACGAGTGAAACTACTATACACTATTTTCTGAGATGATATCAAGACAGTTTTCCAGACCTCTTTAATCTACTCATCCTTTTCATGTCCCCATAGTTTGGCTACAAAGGTGCTGTGGAAAACTCATTTGAATACCTTTTT
Organism: Mohoua ochrocephala; assembly: GCA_013398855.1. Lineage (NCBI taxonomy): Eukaryota > Metazoa > Chordata > Aves > Passeriformes > Acanthizidae > Mohoua > Mohoua ochrocephala. The sequence goes on along the minus strand of VZTA01018820.1, from coordinate 10,936 downwards.
AAAGTCAAAGTGAAAAATATCACCTGGTGCCTCACAGGGATGGAACTGCTGACAGATGACAATTAGCTTGGTTAAAGATGGTTTGCCTGGGGAAAAGGTAACCTGGCTGTTCCCAGTTACCCTGATTCTGTTTTGTCTGAAAGATCTTTCATGAAAACTTAGTGTACTTGGTCAGCTGGTGGGAGCTGATGAATGAAATCTAGCAAAGGCCACCTGATTAGTTAACACCTGAGGCTGCACCAACCAAGCTGGCCCTGCCCAATCTGAACCCCTGCATGCAGAAGACAAGGTCCCAGTAGTACATGTCAGAGGTCTGTTAGGGAAGACTGTTTGGGTTAATTCTGCCTCGAGTACAGACAAACCCATCTGTGGGGTTGTCTTTGCTCAGGGACCTGGTTGCACATGGTGGGTAATGCAGAGAGATGGAACAACATGGTGTGTACCACAGGGAGATTTGATGTTGGGTGAGAACCATCTGTAATGTTGGAATGCCTGTATACCACTGCTTGCTGAATGTTACTGCTACTGTTTGTACATAGCTGTATATATATATGTATATATTTGTATGTATTAATATGTGTGTGTGTAGGGTTAGAATATATTAGTTTGTGCATTGAGCTGACAATATGGGATAAGGGGTGGAATGTCTTGGGATGACTTTATGATGCGTATCCCCTATCGCCTGCTCTATGCCAGACATGAATCCTGTGCCTTTGTGTGTCATTAAGATGTTTCTCAGGAGAGGGGAGAGAGAAGCCAGGCAAATTTTTCAGAGCGGCTTGTGCTCAAGGACACACATTCCTCTGCGTTCCTGCAGCAGAGCAGAGGAAGCACCTTCCTGCTTTTAGCCAGCTCTCGGCTTCTGCAGCAGGGAAGAGAGTTACACTCCTTTTGCTTTTTAGCTAGCTTCTTGTTCGTTAGCTAAAGCAAGGAGTTTCCTGGGACTTTGGCTTCTTCTTCTTCTCTTCTGGACTGTTCAGCAACACCAGAACATCACTGGGAGGCCCCACACCACAGCCCAGAGTGGCCCATGCCAAACCCCAGCTCTGGAGAGGGCAGAGCCACACCTACAAAGAACTCTGAAATCTTCCCAGGTCTTCTCCACAGCAAGAAGTTTTATTATTTAATATTATTCATTCTTTTTTTTCCATGCCTGCATGCACTTTGCTTGTTAAATAAATAGTCTTTTTTCACTTTCCTCTGAGGAATGTCTTTTCCCGAACCTGGTGGGGGAGGGGCAGCTGAAACCTGCTTTCTATCAGAGGACATTTCCTCCAAATTTGTCTCAAACTAAGACAATGCCTTTACATCTTTTTTTTTTTTTCCCTCTCATACCTTCACTTATTAAACTGTGTTTGACTTTTTGGATAAATTTTTTTTGACTGGCTGGATAAAATTTTGTCAGGCTGGACTGTGCTAACTTACTGGAGTGGCAAGTGGAGCAAGTTGCAATTAACTGCAACATTACATGCATGTGTATGTGTGCTGTTGAATGTAAACATGGCCCTGACACAGCCTCTCTCTCTGCTTCTCAGTGGTGCCACAGTTCCACCTCAGCCCTTTGCTTTTACACAGTTTGGGATGTCTGCAATGTTTCCCCCAAGTCCTTATTACTGTTTTAGAAACAGATGTTGGCAGGAGCCCCAAAGGAAATCAATCTGCATTCTTATCATGCTACACCGTTCCATCAGTTTCAGGTGTTGTTCTCCTGTCACTTGTTGGTCCACTGCTTGTACCAAAGTTCACAGTGTCCAGTTCTTGTTCACCTTGCCCATCACTCATTATAGTCAATTACCCAGCTCCTAATCAGAGCAAGGTCGTGATGTCCCCTGACAGTTACTTTGTTTTGCTTAAATTCTTTCTACCTCAATATAAGTTCTAAGTTATTTGTTTCTTTGATAACATTTTTTCCCCTAATTTTACATTAAAATGGGTTAATCTTTCTGTGAATTCTGCTTCTTTTATTCATTATACTTTTCTTCTTGTTCCCAACATGAAGATAACTCTTCCATGGAAGAATAAATAGTCTCCCCGACAAACAGGAAATTTCTATGGTCTGATTTTTAATTATTCATCCTGCTATAACTGTGTTTCAGTGTGCAGATGTTTTTATTAATGCTGTAATCCTCTTTCTTAATGTCCTTTGTAATTTAAAGATCAAAATGTGAAAAAGGAGCTGGGTTTGGAATTGACTGAATAGAACATTGAAGAATCTTTAATTTCTAAACAGAAAGTAGAATAGATGGATTTCAAGTGACATACCTTGTGTCTAGGCTTTGGCAACCAACTTGATATTTCATTGTCAGGGTTGTCATGCCAGCTGCATGATGCTTAGCAAAAGACAATAGGATGTTCCATTTAGTTGTCTTGCCTCTTCAACCAGGCATTATTTTCCTGAAACTGAATGGGCTATTGAAGAAATGTGCCTAAACATTTAAATAATTTCCCAGAAGACTGACCCTTAAGTATAGATCTGTGTTGTCCAAGGAAAATCAATATGGATGTCAGGTTCTTAAACTAAAAAAACAATCAACCAACCTCTGGAAAAAAAATTGTACACATTTTGTGTCATAATCAAGGAACAGTTCTCTAGGTGCATCTGACTGCACAAGACTGTGAAAACAGCAGTGACCTAAAATTGATGAATCATAACTTACATTTAATGTCTGGGTAAAATAATGGAAGCCTTAGTTTCTTTCGTAATGTGACAGGGATGTCAAGGGAGAACAAGTAGGAGAAGAAAACTTGTCAATATGGCCCTTATGCTCAACTGCTTTCCAGACATCATGTTACACTGTACTATTGTTCGTCTTTCAGTGCGTGATCTGAGAAGCTGTCTGACTGCAAACTGACATGTGAATCTCCATAGATGAACTTGCATTTGAACCACCAAATAATGCTTTAAAGACCGTTCTAAGGCTGCCTGGATCTATTTTTTGGCACTCTACTTTTGCAAAGCAGGTCTATACCAAAGAATCAGCCTGTGGGATTTTCCTCAAACAAGTAGGTCACTGACTAGAGTAACAGGAGCTCTAATGTGCCACCTCTTTGATTTTCACATAAAGTATACTTATAACCCAGTAAATCCCAGTTTTAAGTCTGTACTGATGACTAACCTACTCTCACAGCATTAACATCAAAATCTTGGAAGCCCCAAAATATCTATTACAGGCCAATACAGATTTTTTTTTCTTATCCTTAAAGTGGAATTTTCTCAATTTCCCTCTGAAGTCACAATCACTATTTTTTTGTATACTTTTAAGTGACTCTTTTGGTTTGTGTATTTTTGTCCACAGCCTCTGTATTTTCTATTTTCCTTTCTTCTTCTTTTTTTTTTAAAGGATTGATGTCTTTAGAATCTTTTCTTGATAGAACATGTGCCAAATGGGGGGTTAAATTCCCTTTTTAGTAAGTATCAAGGGGGTAATCCAGTGTTACCAAATCATCTGCTCTGAACCACCTCCAGGAAGCACATACTTCACGTTGTTATCAACAGTACTATGTAGTGTGAACAGCTCACCAGCTCACTCTACTTAAACAGACATCACTTTTATATGCCAGAAAACTTCTACGTGGTAACCACATTTAGTTTTGTTGCATCATCATCAAAAAAGCCTTCATAGATAAGCTACAACAGATTGTTTCCTCTTTGTAAGTCCCACAGCAAAGTATATAAAAAGATCAGTGGAAATATTTAAAAGCTTCTTTCACATAACAGTTTGACTTCACCAAAGACAATAATTTAAAATTAAATTTATTGATTTTTCTCTATTTGGCTACAAATTGCACCTGCCTGTGCAATGCACATATCATTCTTTGGACCTGACTCAACCAGTTCAGAAGGATACATGAAATACAGCTAGGACAGACAGAATTAGCAAGACCTAGAACTATTTCTCGTCAATTCACTAATGTAATACACATTTTATCCATTAATTTCAATTATATTGGTCTTAAATAGAGTTTAAAAAACATGTTTGGTTTTATTCCTTGGCAGCCTATATGAGTAATAGAATATAGCATTAGTAAAACACTGTAGAAAATTCTGATAGGAAGTGACAGATAGCAGACCTCATTTGCCAGGTAGCCCATAATCCATGACTGAGCCTTTTGCACAGAAAGACAAATAAAAGTAAAATAATAAAGGAGTTAATATTGTGGGAAAATAAATCTGTATTGCTCTACAAAATATATTTTCTAACACAGTATATTGTGTCCTGTCAGACAGACTTTTATCAGTCCTTGCCTCACCAAACACTCACAAGTAAGTGTTTTTACATTTATTCACTGGTTTTAGGTGACATGTTGGTTTCTTTCCTAGAGCCCAGATTCTACAGGAAAATAATAAAAAGTAAATATAAAATCTCTCATTCTTTTCATAGAGTTGCTTTTTATTATATGTAACACAAGAACAAATTATTTTGTCTTTTCTGAAGTATTTCAAGTTATCAGCTAAATAATTCATGCATTTGTGATAACTAGTCTTTCATTTTTTTTCATTTTAAAACTTCATCCTATCTCCAAATTCACCTATTCTCCAAATTTTATCTTCCATTCTAAATACAATATTCCAACAGGTCTCAATTGCTAGGAATGCTGAATCAAGGACCTGCAAAAAAATTTCATGGTGGGCCAGATGAGCACAAAGACAACTCTCAGCTAGCTCAGGGTTTTAGAGTCTGAGTAGAAATTGAGCTTTTTCTCTATGCATTTTTGTAAAGTGCTTGCCAGAGCTTAGAAAAGACTTTTGTAGCATGATATCAGCCAGACGTAAACTAAATTTTGCAGAAACAGCTGCAGGTAATGGAAATGCAGTTGAGGGTATATGTATCATTCCATATGTTCTTGGTATTTGACCAGGTAGACACCTCAACATGAGCTTTGTGAAAGGTTGCTCTCTTGGATGTTCTCCAGGATGCACTGGCATCCACTGTCAGTTGGCTGAGAAGTTAAATTTCACAGTCCATTAGTATGCTACATCTGGAGGTCGTTATGTACATTCTACATAGCAGTGTTCTTAGCAGTCTACAGATGGGGCTAGAATAAAACAAAAAAGGGAAGATCCTTGTTTTTCAGAATGAATAAAACGAGAAGGACTAACAACTCACTGACAGCTTTATTTGGGAAATAGGTACCGGTAAACATTTTAGCATCATAGAGACCAGGAAGAAATAGTGATTTTTAATTAAAAAACCCCAAAACAAAAAGGTTTAAACCCCCTCAATATAGGCAGGGACTTAAAATGGTGTAAAGAACTTGAATAATATAGAAAATTGAAAGAATTCTGCTTTTGATCCACTGTACTGCAGTCAGGTCACTATGTAGGTGCACACTCTATTTGAATTCCCGTGGAAATGCCTCCGTGCAAGTGCTCACGCAGATTATTCCCACTGGCTTGAGTGTGTATACTATTTGAAACAAGTTTTTCCTATCGACTAGTGGCAAGTGCCACTGAGCCCAAAGATTGAAAAGCAGCACCAGTGTAAAGAACCAAATCCTTTCTAACTTATAGAATACATAGATGACAAATCTAGCTCACTTTCTAAAGACACAGTTATTTACCTTAACCTTTTAATAAAAAAGTCCTGTTTGAGCAAAACCAATCCCACCCCACTTTTATTCATACATACAAATTTTTCCAAAATCTACCCTAATTTTGTTTTTAAAAACATAATTGTGAACAGTAAGCCAGCAAAGGTGTCCTTATGGCAAAAAATAATAATGTTATCCCAAGTTGCATTAAGAGGAGCTTTGCCAGCATGTCAAGGGAGATGATCCTTACCCTCTGCTCAGCACTGGTGAGGCCACACCTGGAGTTCTGGGTTCTGTTCTGGGCTCCCCAGGGTAAGAGAGAAATGGACCTACTGGAGAGAATGCAGTAAAGGGCCACAAAGATGATAAAGGGACCAGAGCATCTCTCCTATGAGAAAAATCTAAGAGACCTGCGGCTGTACAGCCTGGAGAAGAGAAGGCTCAGAAGAGGATCTCATCAATGTCTATAAATACCTGAAGGGAAGGTGTGTAGAGGACAGACCCAGTCTCTTTTCAGCAGTGCCCAGTGACAGCACCAGAGACAATGGGCACAAGGTGTACACAGGTGGTTCTGTCTGAACATCGGGAAACACTTTTTCACTGTGAGAGTCACTGAGCACTGGCACAGTTTGCCCAGAGAAGTTGTGGAGTCTCCATTCATGGAGATATTCCAAACACATGTGGACATGCTTCTGGCAACCAGTTCTACGTGACACTACTTGGAACAGGGCCATTGGACAAGATGACCTCCAGAGGTCCGTTTCAAACTAAGCCAATCAGTGATTCTGTGAAACCACTATAGAGAAAAAGCTGTGTTCTGTATAGTAAAAATTTCAATCCCAGTCTACATGAAATAATACAACTATTTTAGCTATTACAATAAAAATAAATAAATCCAAAAAAGCCCCACAAACAAACCCAAACAAAAAATTGCAACAAAACAAACAATTCAGTGCCACTAATGTCAATCAAGTTACAGATAAAACACAACTGCTACCATTTCAAATTTAACCCAGGGAGGTAAATGCACTGTAAGAAGATGAATTTTATGCTTTGAAGGCTCTATGTTTTGAAAGGCTATCATTCAGAATCTTAATCAGCGTGAACCCATGCAATCCCCATTTTAAGGCATTTTTTCTTAGATAATGTACAAGAAAAAGAGATTCAAACCAACAGAGCACTGATGTCATTCAGGTTTGTCATGCAGATGTGATAGGCTGAATACCAGTTTAAAGTCTGAAGATGAAACTGATTCAACCAGGACGAACACTGCAGAAACTTGTGCCAAAACAGTTGTTGAAATTAGTTTCTTTAATGAAAACAGATACATTCAATAGTAGATTAGAAGCAGGCAAATAAAGACTAAAAACCAGAAGGTACTTCAGTTGCTTCAGTGAGCTTCTCTATAAACTAATCGTAAAAAGAACAAAAATTATAGGATTATCGTTCAAATGCTTAGCCTTATCTTTACCAAGAAACATGCAGTCATGCTATTGAGGGCAATAACCCAATGATCATGGGCTTTTTTCAGTAATTTAATGCCTGAAAAAGAATTCAAACAAGATGCTTACTTTATATGCACGCTAGAAATTTTCGAGAAAATATTGTAAAGCTTCTTGAAAGAGCCACTCAAGAAGCTCAGGATTTTGTAAAAGACAGCATGTACTCAAAGTACCTTCCAGGTACAGCACTGACAGCATATTACAAACATGATCATGATCAGGTACAAAAATGATCATGGGATAGACTATCAGAAGTCTCGTTCTTACGCTGTCTTTTATGAAGCCAAAAGATTTATACCAAAAATGGTCTATCTCTGTATTTTGCCCTCAGTGCCTCATAGAATATTTTCTTTCTTTGGTTTTGTCTTTCCATTTGTTTCCTTTTATTTCAGTTGCAGTAAGAAGGAAAAGAGAGACTTTCTGTAGCAACATGAATGACGTTAAATAGTTTTGCACTGATATCCACATAGATTGGTAGCTGTCTGATTATTTTATGGAAAATAGACAGAATAAAACAATATTCATGAGGCTTAATGCAAGATCTGCTCCCCAAGTAGTAATCTGAGAGAATGACTTTTACAACTGCTGCTAGATCTAAGTCTGGTCTTAATCTCATCAGAGAATAATTTAGGACAATATCTGAACAAATAACAAGTTGAAAATAGCTATTCCATACCTAGGGAGAGACTCAACCGCTGAGATGCTATGAAAAGACTGAAAAACATTTTAAAATAATTAAGCTTCGAAAATGAGGCATCTCCAAAAGATGTAGCAGTTATTAGCTATCCATTTCACAAAAGTAAAATATTAACCTTAAGAATAAAATAAATCTGAATTCTGTCTGTTGGAAAGGGAAAGAAAAAACAGGTAAGAACCATAGCAGCTGAAAGGACAGGCTAGCAGTAAACCATTGATTTATTTCTGTATGTAAAATAATCCTGATAGTAAAGATTATCTTACCATAAACTTCTTATACTATACATAAATAAATTTATCTCTGAAGATTAGACTGTCAAAGAGGAAACTTTTTATAGTCACATTTACAATGTAAGGCTTGTTGAATATGCCCTACTAAGTGAATGGAAAAGTAAGCACTCACTTGTACAGAAGCAGGATTAAGCTGTAGTACTTGAGGCAATATGTACCATTTCTGTGGGGATAATTCAAGTGGCAGATTATTATAGCAGGGGGAAAACAAATTCTTCACTGAGCTTTGCTGTAGGCCTGTGTGGTTCATTTAAATGTAGCACAACTCCAGCTTTTATAATATATTTTCCCCAAGTAAAGTAGGGCATCAGTTCAGAGTGAAGCTAAAATGTTTGTCATGTGAATTGTAAACAACAAGCAACAAGAAGAAAAATATAATGGAAGCAAAATCACACATCTCCACACTCCAGTCTTGCTACAAAAATTTAGTTTAAGCAGGAAAATCACTCACGTTAAACAATGGAGACTATCTAATAGAAACAGCACATATTAATACTGTCAGTGTGACAGATGGCTCTGCAGTACATAATAAAGTAAAAGACATTCTGACGAGAAAGAAGATGTATCTGATAATTTGCAAATCAGAGTCCTGGCAGCACAGCAAGGGGAAGATAACTGAGTGCACTTTATGTTGGTGCATCTTTAATGCTTCACATTTCAAGACAATAAAGGAATGGAGGTGAATACAAGTACTTGGAGAACTGAAAGGGGAAACAAAAAAAAATATGTTTATCTGCTGCTAATGATATACACTACAGCAGATTCTGGTTTGAAAAAATAATTCCACATTTCTAAATAGCTCCATATTATCTGTATGGGGGTATAGGTACACATTGAAAATATTCTAATGAGTAACTTTATTCTAAAAAAAAATCTTTAAAGTTGATACATTTAAAAAGTCAAAGGTTCCAAGTTGGGAACAAGTATTAAAACATGCTTAATTACAAGAATTTCTGTGTCTAACACTGTTGTTTTAACTTACAACATAAACAGAAATGCTCAGGATTTTTAATCAGTGTTTTCTCCAAAGGAAATCTCTTCCCCCAAAATATCAGATAGCTTCAAATTATAAATTGTATGTTCAGATAGCTGGAAAGGATTACAGTTAGTATATATTTTTGCTGCATACTGTATAGCCAATATATATCTTCCTTCTCCATTGACAAATTCCAAGGTTTATTTCTTCAAAATATACATTAGCCAGTGAGCTTTTGAAAGAAAAAAAAGTACTGCGTGCAAAATATTTTGTCTGTGACATATTTCCTAAAGTTACAAATTTGTACTAATGTTTAGTAAGTTTAATGGAGTTCTATTTTCCAGAATTCTTTGCAGACTAATCACCGAGACTCAAGAGAAACAGGTAATAATGACTAACATTCTCTTAGTATTTTTGCCAACATCTGTATTGTTTTGTCAGTAGACCTATACAGGTATCTTATTATGAACATCTGCTATGGACATGGATGATGAAAAAGGGTCACATCAATGAATTTGGTTTTTATCCTGAAAAAAAAGAGGACAAAAGGAATCAGAGAAGTTCAATGAAGTTTCTAAAATAATTTTTTTTAAATTGTGTGTGTATATACCTGTATAAAAAATAATAAATAACTGCTGGCAGTTGTACAACAATACAGAGGTAAAAAATGCATAACCTCAGAAGAAGACAAACAGCTGCTACTGAGTTTCTGAATGCTGTGTACAGCTCTCAGAAAGATTTATGTCGACTTCTGAGACTGCGAAATTCCATTAGAGTCGGACATAGGGACACAACTCTCATTTACTCTCCATAAAAATGTATGAGTCCTGCTAAAGACATTTCATGTATCATAAGGATATGCGATAAAGGTGCTCTGAGAATTACTGCTCACTTGACCATTTTATGATTACAAACTAATGGCAATTGTTAGGCTGTAAACTTGTAGTTACATTTAAGTAACTTATAAGCTGAGCATTATTAAGTGCTGCTCTATCAAGCCTGACAAAAAGGTAGAGAGGGTGTATCTCTACCCTTTGCAAAATATTCAAGTCAAGATTTCAAGAAACATGTATTTGAAGTTAGGTCTCTTAAGTTTACATTTGGTCACTGTGTAAACATACACGAAGTTAGTATGTTAAGCCTCTAGGATCCAGGTCTCTATGCACATATAGGCACCAGAGGTGACCCATGGATTTTTTGTTGACTAATACTTTTGTCGCAAGTATCTTGAGAAACACAGAGAAAAATGGATAGCACTATAGTGTGTAATGTAAAATTATATAGAAATGTATTGGGTTTGTATGGGCAGGTTTTGCTAGCCATGGGGTAGCTAGGCAGGGGTGGCTTCTGTGAGAAGCTGCCAGAAGCTTCCTCCATGACGGGGAGAGCCAATCCCAGGCAGCTCCAAGACTGCTGCTGGCCAAGGCTGGCCAATTAGAAATGATGGTAATGCCTCTGTGACAACATATTTAATAAGAAAAAGAAGTTACTGCTCAGATGTAATTGCAGCCAGAGAAGAGCAGGGGGAGAACACGTGAGAGGAACAGCTCTGCAGACACCAAGATCAGTGCAGAGGGAG
>VZTA01018817.1:43402-67353 GCA_013398855.1 Mohoua ochrocephala | reverse complement strand
CAGCCGTGGGATCCTTCCTGGGGCTCACCCCCATCCCCGCACCCCGCCGTCACGGGTGCGTGACGTCACGGCCTCTCCCCGCGACGTCACACAGCCACACGCATTGGGGAAAGGGCTCCTAGAAGAGGAGCACCTTGGCATCGGGATTCACCGATCCGATTGTAATTTCTGCATTTGCTGACGGGAAGCAGGGGAGCGGTTGGGGAAGGGCAATGCACCAAAGACACCCCATTGTCCAGGGAGAAAAACTACTGTCCCCAGAGTGGAAGGAAAAGACATGAACAACTTGCCGCCAGTCCCCTGCCGAGAAAACAGAGGGTAGAAAAACGTGAATAACCACGGGAGTGCTTCTGTGCAGGCTGTGCATGCTGTGCATGCTGCACTTCCACGGACTTTTGGGCAAAGCCCTGGTAAGGCTGCCCCTCAGGACGTGCCGTGGCCAGAGCATTCAAGAACCAGCTGGGGGAGAAGGGGGCATAGGGGAGCAGTGTGGGACAAATGCCTCCTGTTAGGCTGTGCTAACATGCTGATTAGGAGCTTCCTGCAAAACACGCAGCTCTGATCATTACCGTGCCCAGATGAACTGTTTATGACCTGGGAAGTATTGTTATAACTGTATCACGGCAAAAGGAATCTTAGAAAGTGACAGGTTTGACCAAAACCAAGCTCCTGCGGGAAGGTGATCTCAGTCCTTTGCAGTCTCAGACAACTGTTTGCTCTGTTGTCATCCCACTCCCCTCTCCCAAGCCCTCTGGCACGGCAGGGGTGATCCCCTCTGGTAAGGCAGCGCAGGTTCTGGTCCCCGGAGCCTGAGGGGAGGTGCAGATGGGGCATGGCAGGTTTCTGTGGGCCCTGCAGGCTGAGGCAGCCTCTGGAGCAGGGGAAATCCATGCACTGGCAGGGTACTGAGCAAGTGCCCTTGGAAGAGCCTCCCCTCTTGCCTGTCCGCCATGGTGGAATGGATGCTCATGCCCCGTGTGGTGGCTCAGGAGGATCTGGGAAGGCAAAAATAATCCTTCCCTGTGTCTACTGATGATGGTGCTCTTTGGGCATGGGCTCGGAGGATCGCTGCGCTTGCAGGGTATGTGGCTGTCCTCAAGGACGTGCGTGGTCCCCAGGAGCAGCGGAAACGTGCACTGCTCACCTGCCTGCCTGTCCAGAGCTGGGCAGGGCATGGGCAGCCAGGGCAGCAGGTTGCTGAGGGCCTGGCAGATCCCACACCCAGAATAAATCACAGCAGCAGGAGCTGAGGGCAGAAATCACCATTTGGAAAGATGTTCTGGAAAAAAACAAAAGTCTGTGTGGGGCAGGCATTGCCAAACGCGGCGAGGCAGTGGCAGGAGCAGTTGGCACTGCGGCGCCTCACAAGCCTCTAAAGCAGCGAGATCTCCCAAATCATCACATGTAAATCTCACACACGCCCGCCCCCTCCATATTTTATTACATAGATCACAGTTGAAAAGCTTAAATGAAAACAGTGTTTCTATTTCCAGAGCTTGTTTAACATCGTGAATGTGATACAAACTGTGGGCTTCATGTTTTTAATTAAGGTTACTTACCCGGCCATGCACGGAAAAAGAAGTCAATAGCTGCTGGCCGCATACTGCAGCCTGCAGCCGGCACCCCTGAGGGTGCAGCACCGGCTGACGGGAGCACTGTGGCTCCCCTGCATCCCACACTGGGACAGGGGCCCGGGGCGCAGCGGGACTTCAGGCACCTGCCAGGCTGGAGCTGCAAGAAACTCCTCGCCATTCTTTGCGACACCCCTCTATTGGCCCATGCTTGTGTGCCAGCTCCAGACAGCTGGTAGGCTAGGTTGGCATGCCAAAAAGTGGCAGCAAGGCACATTTCCAAGGGATATCGTGCAGAAAGAGCCTAAAAGTGGTGCTTTGGGTCCTAATGTGTCTCACTGGAGGAGCCAGGAAAAAATCAACTGTGCTGTCAAGCTGAGGGGAGAATTTGCTCCTGAGGCTGCAAGTGATGGAGCTCCTCGGTGCCAGCCCTGCTCCAACCCTTGGAGAGGCTGCAGCCCCAGCCCTGCTGCCTGGGGTGGGCAGCCATGCCACAGAGCTCAGATGGCACCACTGGGGCTGGCTGTGAGCACTGCTCTGTCTGTTCCCCCCTTCTCCAGCCACGAGCGGGGGGAAAATCCCAAACCAGTTCAGTAGGCTCCCATCTATGCTCCTAAATGCAGTCCTTGTTTCTGGTGTCCACTTCCAGCAAAATGTTGCTTTTGTCCATTGTTCTGGTTATTTTTTATATGCTATCAGCAAACATTTCCTTGGTGTTGCATTCTCACAGCTCCTCCCTCCAGCTGCAGATTCCTTCCCAGTAAACATATATGTTTGAAATTCAAAGAATTTCTTCACATCCCTGGCACGCTCTGTGCTATGGCAGGCTGGGTGGCTAAACAACTACAGCCACGTATGTCGAAAGGCCTGAAGTCGTGTAGGTGAGAAATTGTTTAGGATTATGCCGAATGGGGTGTTATCCAAACTACAAAATAGCCACTCTTGCAGGGAAAGCAGCTGCAGAGGCCTGTTGCCATCCCTCACAGCAGCTGGATCGCTGCTGAGCAAAGTCCTGAGGCACATATAGACAAGGATGAACCTGCTTAACCATGTTGGCTAAAAGGGGTTTGGTCTGCTTCTGCGAGGAAGCAGACATGGCAGAGTAGCTTTAGAACTCTTCATGCTCAGTCTGGTAGCCCCCAGATCTCTGGGATGAGATAATGTAGAGATGAAGTTAAATCTTGTAATGTGGAGTTTTGTTAAGTAGAGTCCTAAGAAAGGAAGAGCTGTCTCCTTTGAAGATTTTGCCGGACCAATGCCAATAGCCACTGTCTTAGAGCAAGGGGGGGCTCAGTGCTCCATCCTTGGGACCAGTGAGGTCATCATACTGGGCATACAACAGCTGAGAGGGGAGACAATTATGTTGGGCCACCAGAAAGCAAAGATAGGTTCTGAAGTTGCCACCTGATGACAGGTCTTTTTTGCATGCAAAGACCTGTGAAGAAATGAGCTTTGGAAGGTTTCTCAGCAAGAGTGAAGGAGCACTTGAAAGACGAAATGTGTGCTTATTTCTTTTCTTTATGGATGTTTGGTTTGGTGGAGCTGGTAACAAGGCGTGTTGGAATGATGTATGCAGGAAGAAAACACATGTCATCTGTGACCATCCCTAAAGCAGCTTTGGTGCTGGTGCTGCAGCAGGTAGTATTGCCAAACTGTGGAGCCAAAGACTGTGGGGACCTCTGTGAGCAAGGAGAGCAACAACAGCACAAAGGTGAAAGAAGGAGGTTGTCAAGAGGATGTTCTGAAACCTGGCTGATGTGACCATTAATCCAACCCTGGTTTCAATTCCAAGTACGGTGAGACTGGACTGAGATAACATGATAGACTGCAGCTCCAGTGTAGCACTCAGCACAACTCAGGTGTTTCCTTACCAGGTACACCCAGAAGGGTGTCCACCAAGGGAGCTGGTCTGCTGTCTGCAGGCTGCTGAATGCTGCAGAAAGGTGGACCAGACGTCACCTGATGAGAAAGCCAAAAAACAAACCCTGTACAAATGCAGGAGGTGACCTTGTGTGAAGGTCCAGTTCTTGCCTTCCACAAATCAGGAAGTTTTGCATGCTATTTGTGTTTGGAAAAGAGTAGGTTGAGGGCACGGGCTGGGTTGTGGAGTGGACTTGTGCTACAACATAAGATATTGCAAGGGGAAGTGGCCAGGGTGCTGCAGCTGCAGGAAGAGGTTCACCATGAAGCTGTAAACACGGCTTTAGTCATGGCTGTCAGGTGTGGTGGGGCTGAGACCACTCTGAAGTCAGGGAGCCGAGCTTGCAAACGTGAGGAGGGGGCAAATGCCTGTTCAGAAGCTGCGGCTGGCCCCTGTTTCTTTTGAGAAGCACGGGATTCTATGGGTGGCCTCCCTGGTAACACCCTCAAACTGGGGTCAGTGGTAGCAAAAGCCCCAGACAAGCTGCAAACCTGGAAGCCCCCAACAGAAAAGCTGTTGCTTTATCTGGAAGGGTGGAAGATCCAGTTCTGTTCTACATATGTGCTTTGTCTTAAGAATTAATAAACAAAACCAAAACAAGGTCTCCAACCAAGGATCTCAGTTATTTCTACTTCCATGTGAACACATCCCCAAAGAGTCAGAAAAACAATCTCCCAACTTGTGCTCAAGGTCTTTATTTTTTCCTCACTTCTTTGCTCCACCTCCATTTTTTATTGCATTTTTAAGGTTTCCATCCCCTTGGGCCATGTAAAACAAAACTCCTTCCATAAGGCCTCTGCTGTGCATCAGCTGCTGTGTGCAGTGGGCATGGGGAGGAGGGCCACGGTGTTTGCAGGAGACGTGTTTTCCCAGCATCCCATAAGCTCAGGCTCAGCTGGGGCTCCGTGACCAGCCACAAGGGCAAAAGGGCTCCAGAGAGGGGCCAGATGGTTTCCCTGGGAATGGAAACGGTGTGCAGTTAATTAGGAGGAAACGTGGTCAGCAGGAGAAGTTCTGCAGTTTGGCCTGGGACAGAGTCATTGACTCGAGATGAGGCCTCTTGGTTATTGAGCTTTATTTATGTGTGTGAGCTGTTCTCCATTTTTTGTGCTTAGGAGCCAGGTGGGGTCTGTGTGTGCCCCATTGGAGACTCCACTCATGGCACTTGAGGCCTGCCCTCTGCAGTTCTGTGCCCTCTGTGGAGCCAAGCTGTGTGTGTTGCTCCAGTCTGTACCATCGCCGCTCAGTTAGAGCTTTTGCTTCAACCCCGAGGAATACAAAGCCAGAGCCTCAAGCCTTAAATACATACATGAGCTCTTTTTTCTGTAGAAAAACCACCAGCAGTTCAAATATCCCCAAAGAAGATGATGTTTTTAATTATGTGTAATGCATCAATAGAATCAAAATCAGTAATTTTGCTATGTTTTATACATTTTTTTCGTTTAACTGAGCTTTAAATTCTGTACTTAATATTCTCAGAGGAAAATCACATCCTTGGTGTCTGTACTGGCCAGGGAGTGATTCAGTTCCATTTGATGTAGTATCTCAGATGGGTGATGTCTGTTCTACATTCGGAAAATGAATGTGGATTTGTTTGGATTTAACATTAACGGTGCAGGTCGCATTGCAGAAATCACTGCTCTGGAAAGTTAAGCATAAATGATGAACAGTTGATAACAATAATAATTATAAATCTAATTCTTCTTCAGCCACCTGCGCAAAAATAAACACACCGTGATGTGTTACTGAATTCCCTACTTTTTATGCCTGTTCTCCCATCTAGCTCCACTGGAAAGCATAGAGTCAGGTAATTTTGCCACCAGTATTCTTCAGTATTACAGATATAGAGATCAATCCATAGCTTGAAATGATTATCTGCAGAACGGTTCAAACCATGATGAATTTTTGCTCAAATTTGTCTTTTTTGGGCAGGAAGAGAAGAGGATGTGCACGTGTGCGAGAGCAAAGGTAGTGCAGCAAAGTGCAAGGACACTGTGATTCCTGTGGCGTCTTTCTGGGACCCATTTCCTGGGACTTATTCCACCAGCCCCAGCTCTCGAGCATCCACAAATACCCAGAAATGCCAACCGGCCCAGCAAGGCAGGGAGACGCGCGTGGGCCGAGGGGACGGAAGGGGCAGCTGTGAGGGTCTGACTCCCTTCCCCGCTCGAGCTGCACGCGGTTTTGTGTGACCTCGAGGATTTCACAATCCCCATGCTTCTCCTCTGCAGCTGTAACACAGGAATAATAACGCTTCCTCCCCTTTCTCTGCTTCCTACTCTGCTTTTGGCACACTGCTAATACAAGAGGGCTTGATCTCAGTTGGAATCTATCACTGCTACTGACATGTTAATAATACCAGTAGAAACGTTTCCTCTTTCCTTTGTACTGACAGAGCTCTGCACGGGGTAGCAGCTCCCAACACGTCAGCCCAGAGCGTATTCACTTTCAACCCCAAATCTGAGGCGTTTTCCGGACACAAGACAGAGAGGATGCAAGATTCAGGCTGACTTTTAGTATTTTAAACAGGGAGAAGTAGTCATAACATGCTTCAGTTTGATGGCCCTCCAGTTATTGCATAAAAACCCTCTGAATTATCCTCAGCCTCTTGGCTGCTTGCATGGCGTTAAACCTCGTGCGGTTGAGTCAGGGTTTTGATGATTTTCTGTCTAGAAGCTCCTCTGGTGGATATCGGGTCCTGGAGAGGACAGGGAGAGTTGGAGTGTGTTGCCTTGGCAACACGGATGTGATTGAGGGGATTTTGTGTCTTGAAGGAAAACCCCAAAGTTAGTGCCAGTTTCTATAAAGACTGTGTGGAGTCAGGCACCCGGAGCTGCCTGGGGAGAGCTTCCTCTGGGACACAGGATCCTGCTCTCTCTGGCTCTGCTTGGGAGTCACATAGCGGGGAGTTGGTTTCCCGCAAAGGAAGCCTGAGAAAATCTGAAGATGAAACAAGGTTGCGGGAAGATCCTTCTGAAGATGGCTTGTGATTAATGTTTTTGGCCGGAGTTTGAAAATCTCCTTTCTCATTGCTTGCAGTCATACAAAAACATCTCCTTAGCTGCTCTAGCTCTTACATAATTGATAATTTATAAATCTCTAATGATTTAGAAGTTTTTTGAAAGTTGTCCAGTAATAATAAATATGTTTATTCAAGCAGATAAAAAAGTCAGGCCAATCATATTAATCTGTTTAACCAGTGCCGATAGCTGCATTATCTCCTTTTTAGCAGAACTGAGGTTAAACCTCTGTAAAATACACAAATGCTATTTTAGCAGAGGCTAAAGCCAGAGACTCAAAATGCAATTTGGCTTTGATAGCTACTGCCAGCCTCGAATGTGGATACCCAAGGAGAGGCAACAAACTCGCACTTTGTCTGTGCTTTCCTGCTTGTGTGCAGAATAGATGGATTCTGCAGGGTGCAAAACATGAGGTGTAGCAGCATAACTCATGTACACACTGTTACTATTTATTATTGGTGAGGCTGAGGCATGCAAGCCAGCAAAGGAAATAGCTGGCACATCTTCATTAATTCCTTCTGGTTCTAAAGTAAGTAGTTTTCAGGAAATAATTCTCCAAGACCTTGGCTACACACACAGCGTATTTATTCAGAGTTGGCAGGGGCACCAGAAAACATATAGTTCATAGAGCCCTCATTTCTTTGGATCCCGAAGGTGTTTATCAAAAATGATTTTTAGACAGATTAGAGCCACACACATGCACAGAACCATGCCCATGACAGTCACTGTGTCTCCAAGCACTTTAGGTTTAATCATAACTCCCGTCCACCCTATGAATAAACTTCAGAAATTCCCCGATGGCATTAGAGGTTATTTTGAGAATGAGGAGACATCCACCTTAGCTTGGCAAGTGAATATTGGCTTCACAGGTTTTTTTCCCCTCAAGTTACTTGAATATAACTATTATACTTTCTTCTGAATTGTAACTATTTAACTTGTGACCTCACAGATACTTTACTTGTTGCTTTGAGATCTAGCCATGACTAAACCCAGAAATTCAGATATATATTCAGACTTTTTTATCTGAAAAATAGACTGAAAATCTTGAATATCAGTCTCTCTCATGAGATGTCCTGATTTCATGCATTACAACAGGGCCAGAAATAACACAAGAACAGCTTTTCTCACAGTATTTCAGTAGTTCTTTTCTGGCCATTGCCAAAAGCAGGATGTGAAGACATGCACGAACATTAAAGCAAACTCTTGTTAGAATAGTTCAAGTTCCTTTTGTGTTGTGGTAAAAATTCGTGTCAATTTTCATTCTATTCAGACTATTTCAACCCTTTCAGTACTTCAAAAATCCGTCAGTGTTTTTTCTTAATAAATCATTCTGCTAGCTTAAATATGATTTGTGGGTTTTCATCCTTTTTCTTTTTCTTTTTAAACACAGGCCAAGGATATGACAAAGTGCTCAGACCCAAATTGCACATTTGATTGTACACATAAATGTTGGCTATCCCACTGGCTATCCCATGGACTTTGCAAGAATTCCTCATTGGTGTAATATTAAGCCTCCAGTAAGTGTTCGCAGGACTGGGACAGAAGGTGCCCTGGGATGCCCAGGGAAAGACCACAACTGCCAATGGACGTGCCCCAGGGATATGGACAGATTCAGTTCCAGGTTTGCATAATTAAATTGCTTCCTTCAAAGCGGTCAACAGACTCAGGCGCTGGTCACCTCACAGTCTTCACACAAAGTAGCGAAATGGTGTAAAGTTCCCCGCTTCAGCCGCCAGGGTAAGCGCTGGGAGGAAGCGCAAGCACGAAGCAGGGTCGTAGCCTGCTCCTGCGGGCTCCTCCACGTGGGATGTGCGCTGGGCTGACAGCCGTGGCAGGGATGGGGCAGGTCCTGGTGCTGTGCCTGCCCCGTGCCGGCAGGGCCCGTGCAGTACTTGCAGCCCTGCGTTGAGGTGCTCCTGCCCCTTTCACAGTGATGGGCTGAACACGTGCTCTGCCACGTGGCAGGTTGGCCTCTCCCAGAGAGGGGGTCTCCACCTGCTCTGGAGCTGTGGTGGCATCAGGCGAGGTTACGAATCTCTCTGCAGAGCAAGGTTTTCCAGATGTCTGAGCATGGGTGCTTCCCAGGGCACAGAGGAGGTCAGCTAAGCCCTTTGGACTTTACCTTCTCCAGCAGGCATATCCCAGCCTGTTTTAATAGACCGGTGCATCCCTTACTTGCCTATGTTTTCTCTTCACCTACTCAGTAAGGAAAGGGATGCAGGGATGCGGTGAGCAGCTTGTCCATGCAGCACCTGCAGGGACACCTCGCAGCCACTGGTGAGGAGCTGAGCACCTTGCCCATGAACTAGTCTCTAACCAGAGGGAAAGTGAACAGAATTTTGGACTGCCCAGGGCAGCAGTGAAAGCCCAGATCTCCTGAACTGATCTGTTCACTCATTTTGCATCACCACATAGCACCAGGTGGTTGGCTCAAACACTTGGTGTCCTTAGGAGAGCTGTTACCCAGTCAGGTCCTGGCTGGAGAGGGTCAAGTCACTGCCATAATAGAGAGGAGACCTCTAGTTTTTTGCTGATACTCTCCCCAAGGACAGCTGAGATATTAGTGTCTTACTGCAGATGGGTGAATCAGAGCGTGAAAATACCTGCCTGGCAAGCCAAGAGCTGTCAGGCCATTTACAGGATATAGAACAGGGTTTGCAGATCCAGCCCTGGCATTGTGAATCCTAGGATCTCAAATCAAGAGGGCACTTCGGGAGCAGCCAAATCCTAGAAGAGGATTTTGCTGTTCACCTTTCTAGGGGCAATAACAGGACTAAAACCACCCGGCTACATAGTATTTGAATTAAAAATTCATTTCCTTCTCAATATTTGTTGATTCTCCTTCAGTGGCCTGTAATATCTGCCTCCATTGGTTGGGATACAGATACCTAGGAAGGAACGGATGGCCTTCTGCAGTGCCCAAGTGACACACTGCTGGTTTTATTGAAGAAGCCTTGAGGATGACACCCACTGGGCCTCCTGTAACTCAGAGAACTCAATTCTGAGATCTTTTTCAATGTTGTCACAGCCACTGTCCTGTAAAAGGCTGCAACTGGGATGCCCGGGCCCACTTGGAGCGCCATCTCTCCAAAAAAAGGCACTTTGATTTGTGCATGTGTTTATGTGGGAGACTCTCCACGGATTGAGCCATGAAGTCCCGGTTAAGGTAATTCTGTCTGGCAGCAGCACCAGATAGTTTGCAATGAACATTTACAAACTGTCCAAGGAATATGATTTCTTGCACAAAAGATCCAGCTTTTCAAGGCTTTTACCCATGGAGCTGCTTCAAGCAGTCCTCATACCTCAGTCCTCCCTTGGATGGACTCTGCAGCCCTGGACCAGGCGGCTGATAATACAGAAATGCTCGAAATGCCTGGAAAGGACACAGTCGTGTCAATTGTCTCCAGTGAAGGTAGCAGTCACAAACACATGGGTTTGCCAAAAGTCCCTGGCTGGTTCCAAGACGCTTTCGTTTGTTTGCATTGCTAATCTACCAGAGACTGAGACTGCTCGGAGAGATACCAAGCCTTTTGTGAGCTTTCTTTCACCCTGCTTCTGTTGGGATCTGCCGGACAGCAGCCATCTGAGAAGGTTTTGGGAGACTGCACGGTTATCAGACTGAGACAGAAGGAAACAGTCTGAGCTGGAGGCAGGACAGCCTGTGCACATATTCATTCTTCAAGTCATTTTGCTTCTCTCATGTCTCAGCAGCTTGTCTGGGCTGTCAAACTCAAGGTCTCACTGCAGCAGGATCTGGGTAGGCTGGAGGAATGCCCTCATGAGATGCATTCCCATAAAATTCAGTTAATGCTGTAACAGACAGAAGGCCTTTGGCTCACAGATCATGATGGGATCCCCACCAGAAAACAAATTCTTTAAAACTTTCTGAAGCTCTCTTCTCATAGCAGAGTGCCATGTACTTTTGTGTATTTATGGAAAAGGGAGCAGCACGAGAGTAGTATAGGCCCCATACCCCTTTTCTGAGTAGATGCAGCATTGATTCATGTCCTTTGTTGGCCAGAAGGATTTCCCAAAAGAGGGGCTGGCTTTGGATCCTGGCAGCCTGGGTTGCCCGAGTACAGGATCCCAAAATCTGTGTTTATCAAGCTAAGAAACTAAATCATCTTTCCATGCTTCTTACTAAAGTCCTTTCTTAATAAAACCTTTCTTTCCACCTCACTTTCTTCCATGCAGCCATGTGACTGACCAGCACCTCCCCTGCAGCTGATGGTGCAGCTGCTCTCACCTGGGCCCTGCAGCAAAGAGCCAGGTGAGAGGCAGAGAGCATGAATGCAGTCGTGCAGCCCTGTTTCTCCCAGGGCTGGAGCACACTGGGTGCCTGCACATCAGCTCAACAAGTGGGAATCACTGAAACTGACTCCTCTATCCCTCCCCTTAAAATTTCCTTGGGCAGGAGTGATATCCTACAATCCATGTCTGGAATTTTTATGCTGTTACTTATCACCCAGGGCTGCCCAGGGCAGTGTTCCTGCCACAGCAGGCTGGGTTTGCAGCACATCCTCAGCCAGCAGGAGCTCTCCAGGGGTAGCCTGCAGCCTCCCTTTGGCTCTCACTCAGCTGTTTTGCCATCATTTCATTTGCAGTTATTCATGACATATTTACCCAAATCACACTTGCTACTGGCCAAGGCAAAATGTTACCTGTCTCAGCAAAGTGAGATTTCACCTGTTTTTCCACAGACTTTCTTGACTGAAACCTTGAAGGGGTACCTGCAGGTGGCAGCCACATTTTGTAACTGAATTCCCTCCACATTCTCACTACTTTGTAAAATTGCTACTAGTTGATTACAGACACACAACCTTGTTACTTCGTTGGCCTGTTTAATTTAAAAATGTAAATCTCATGGACTTCTGACAATTACTAACTTTCTCATCGGATTAAATTCTTAGACAGTTTTATTGATTCATTCTGCAGGGCTTTCCAAGGTTTTCTTTGGCTGGGTCAGTTTTTCTAAACTGCCACTTAGATTTGCTATGAAAATATATGCCTCTGCATCCAGTGCACACCCTGCCAGATGCACGGTGGAAGCCCTGAGCCCAGGCTACCTATCAGCCCCCTGCCCAGTGCTGCAGGGTGCTAACACCTCCATTGGGGCCGCTGGCACTGGGAAACCCCACGGAGAAGCTCTGTGCTTGATCTCAGCTTCTCAGGACTTATACACTTACTTGAGGTTGCAAAAAGATGCTTCACATCCCTAAAACTTGTGGAGTTCAGTGTTTTGGCCAGCACTTTGTGGGGCCCCAGCCTCACGGCTGTGTTTTGTCCTAGTTGTAATGGTTGTCCATGACATGGAATAGCTGTTTCAAGGCCACAAGGGTCCTCTCTCATGTTTGCTTTCTCTGATGGAGACTCTGAGTCTTGCAGTTTCCAAGGGTGCTGTGGGACACTTGAGCCTGCATTTCCCATCTCCCAGAGCAAGAATGTACATGGTAGAGTAGAGAGTATTTTCCCCTTAAAGCTGAAACATATTTCAGCTCTTTTGGGATGGTGGGTGTGGATGTGGCAGTCCTGTAGGAGAGGAGACACACGATTCAAATGCAGTTCTAGCAAAAGTTGAAGTGGTTTCTATTACACATTCCAACAAAGTTCAGAACAGATTAAGTGGTAATTAGATATCATAAATTGCCAGTAGAACTAAAATCATAACACAGATCTCAGTAACTGTTGATGTAGAAATGTCCACAGTAGGGAGTCCACAGCCATACTCGTAGAGCCCCAACACTGGTGAAAAGAGCATGTCCACACAATGGAAGTGTCTTAAAGATATGCAAAAATCTGAAAAGCAACTTGAAGGGATTGGAAAGAATTCTGTTTTGGGTTGCTGGTTTTTTTAATGCTGAGTTTGGAAATAATTAGGCCTCAGTTTCTTCAGACAAATCATTCCTCTTTGTTTTGTGGCGCTTTTTTTTAATGCCGAGTTTGGAAATAATTAAACCTCACTTTCTTCAGACAAATCACTCCTCTTTGTTTTGTACCTCTTCACGCCACATCAGATCCAGCGCTTGGCAGTCACCTATATTCCTCAGTTGCTGTGCTGAAAAACATTCACCTAGTCATTACATTCTGGGAAGCATACCAAGGCTGGCCCACAGATGTCCGCTTTTCCAAATACTTTTCCTTTTACATGACACCCCACCACAGACAGTTGTGGGACGGGTTGGAAGGAGGCATCAATCTGACCATAACTTCTGTTTCTGAACATATTTTGCCCCTCATCTGCAAGTGCATATGGAATAGTTCTCTCCAAGAGTTGCTCCAGCTTCGCTTTGAATATTTTCCTGCCTAACCTCGTGCAGGGGTAAGGACTAGGTAGTCTGCTTTCCAAATGGTGCAGTTAAAAAAAAGAGTCATCCATAAATGAGTTCAATGAAGGTCTGCAGAGCAAGACTGGCAGCCACGGGGACAGAGATTTTCCCTATACTGAGCAACCAAAGCACAAAAAAAGGCAATCCTAGAGCCTCTGACTACTGCACCCATTGTGACTGAGCAGTTACCAAGGACAGCACGACTTTGGGTATGAGAATGAAGCAATACTGATCTCTTCTCTCTGAACATTAGGAGCTGTTTCTCTTTTGGGCTGATCGCCCCCTGGAAAGCGGGCAGAGAAGACCCAAGGTTTAATACATGATGTTGTCCTCCAGCGGGTCTCAGCTCGGCCCTAATCAACCCCAGCCCCATAACCAAGGTTTACATAACTGCTGGCCATCTACCACCAGCCTCCTTCTCCTCTTTCTTTTTGACTTTTTGAGTGTCTGTTTGTCCCAATATGTGTTCCCCCACCCTTCCGTCATTGGAAGGTTTAATGCTGAGTGAAAAACCACGAACAGCCTTTGAACGTGTTCTGCCAAGTCTCTTTACAGTACAATACTGGCAGGAGTAAAACTCTGGAGCCAGGCAAATATGCAAGCTTCATCACATTAAAGGAAGCAGAACTGTACGGTTATTGCATCATTCTATGGCTTCCCAGACGTTGTTGTTATGTTTTCATTAGAGCAACAGAACTGCACTTGGTGCTTTCTGCTGAGGAGCCAAGGAGGCCCCAAAAGGCTGTCAACTGGGGAAGAGAATGCGGCAACGGGAAAGATGAGTGGTTTACTGCACTAATTTTATAGTGCAGCCTTTACCAGTTAGTGGTAGAGGGAACCAGAAACATGATCTGTGTTCACTTTTTTTAAAAAAGACACACAGCCAAATACTTATAACTATTTGCTTGTTCAAGACAAGTTATTTGGAAGTTTAACTACTACTGAATCAACCAACATTTTTCAGCACTAAATCATCTCAGCTCCATATCATATGTTCTTAATTTTATCAGCATCTGTATTTTTTTAATTACCATTTTTATTAAAGCCCCCTTTTTTTTTCCTTCAGAAGCAGGACACAAATCCCTAGCTATTTAATCTGGATATTAGAAGGTACAGTTCAAGGCTCAGCCATTGAAGGAAAACTCTGCTGCCAGATGCACCCACTGGAGCACAGGTGGCTCAGCTTTGCTTTCTTGCCTTCACCAAGCCCTTGCAGAAGTGGGATGTGACACAGCATGGCCGGACAAAAACTTACCGTCATTACCAATTGCAAAGAACAATTTGGACCCTCAAAAGCTTCTTGGCTACTTCTCACCTTTGAAGGATGGAGCAGCTCTAAAGGCATTCAGGATCCTGGCGCAACGGGGAGTCGACCGAAAACTGCTGGCTTATGACCTTTTGTTTCATGGTTCGGCATTAGTACAATGTCATTCTTACGGTCCTTTTCCAATACACACTCAAAGTAACAACAAGCAAAGGTTTGGACTGGCCAGGTACTATCTTGTCACCATGTCGGGATTCTCAAATGATGGAAGAAAACATTGGAAATTAGCGAAGATGTCTTCGTGTCACAGCAGAACGACAGAAGTGGCAGGATTAAGCCACATCACATCGTATGGCAGCCAGAGTCAACGCCTCCTTACGTGCATTGATGAGCCTTTCAGAAAGAAAACATTTGTGTTTAAAGTAGAATTGATTGCAGTTGTAAAAGATCAAGCAACTGAATAGTCCTGTGCTCTATGTAGACCAGGATAAAAACACATAACTTGCCAATGACAACAACTGGAAAAGAGAAAGGAACTTGCCAACTGAAAGGTGTCTGGCAGATAACACAAAAATAAGTCAAGAGGATAAACACAAGCCATGATGATGTTGTCCATGGAAATACTTCCCAGAAAGTTGTGTTACTGAACTGATAACTAGGCAAAGCACAAGTTACAATGAAAATTGCACTCAAGGAAAAGGTTCATGAAAATGGGTGACTTTTGGCTGTTTTCAATAGCCAAAGCAGCAAGATATTAAACACTGAGGAACATCACTGTTTAAGAAAGGCTGAAAACAATATTAATTCCTTTAGAAATGGCGCAATGTAACTTACCACTGCAATGGCTATGGCTGAAACATGCTGGTCCTGGCCTGTGCCAGGTCACTGAACAGTCCACGATTAGGTTGTCTGAACTAAAGAGTGGCCAAGATGCAGCACAGCCTCCTTCTGTTGTTCTGGATCCTGAGCAGTGTGTGGCAAAGCTTAAGTGGCTAAAGAAGATGCAAACCACAATTTGCAGTTGGGGAGCAGTCAGCTTCTGACTCTGGAAATAAGCTCTGCAAACAGCCTGCATGGAAACTTGAATTCCACTGCCGAAGAAACACATTACATGTTTCCATCACAGCCGTCCTGCTGTCATGTGTAAAACAAAGATTACTTTGGTGGAAATGTGCAAGGAACAACCATTTAATTTATTACGAGATGAAATTCTTAAACTAACATATTATCTAGTTCAGCCTCCTGGGACGATTCACATCTGACCCCCAGCGTCAGCAGCTCACTCAACTCATTTCAGGAGACGTGGAATGAAAGAGGTACCACGCTTTCACACAAAGTGATCTGTTACCCTAAAGCAAATTACTGAGTCAAATCTCGAGACAGCCCTGCGAGTCTCGAGCTCATTTACTTTCCAAAGGAAAGTTTTGGTGATGGAGCGGAATAACAAAGCCCATAATACATCACAGATTCCTTGCACCCAGGCCGTGAAGTTTATATTTCTCTTACAACTTGGAGACAATACCATGTGTCAGAGCACATGCACTTGTCATTAGCATGAACACTAAAAGGAAATGAACGTAAATCCCAGATTCAAATGTATAGTTTGAACATCCTGGGGCAATTAAATTATTGATAATGGTTATCTGTCACCAAGTAATAAATCATAAAGTCATGGAGTGGTAGAAGAAAAGCTATCTTCCTGCTGACAGATGTGTAGACTGAAAGATGTGGTGGGCCTATAAGGTTCCAGAAATAATGGCATAAAGGTGAAAGATTTCTTCTCTTGCTTTTTTCTCATCAACTCTAGTATTTCCATACTCAAAACAACACTTTCTCGTGACAACTTTTCTTACTTGGACTCTATGTTTTCTGACATTTTAATGTAATTGAAGAACAAAGCTGACAACGTGCAGCCGGTGAAGAGCAGGCCTGGCATTGTGGCTGCCAGTTGGAGCATGGTGCTCTGTGCAGAGCTGGGAGCTGGCTCCTGGAACTGTGAAAAGTGATGGATACTCCCTGCTGACGGTAACATCAATGTAAATAAACTGGAAAAAAGGACATATTACAAGACCGCGAAACTACAGGAATCATAGAGAGAAAATGATGAGGAAGCAGACTGAGCAGACGACAGCAAATGAACAGGACAAAGCTTGGCTCCCCCTTCTAAATCACTGCATTTTTGCAACTAAGATAATTTGTACATCGAATTGCTCTGTGTTGGAGATAATACTGAGCCCCCATATGCAGTATAACCATATTTCCTAAGAGGGTACAGGTTTACTTGGGAAGTAGCAGCTGGTAGGAAGAGCAAGGAGTGAAGGCATTTCCCTTCCAAGCACGGGAGCCAGGGAGCGGGAGCCGGCTGGTGCCTGGTTATACGCGGTGGGAATGCTGGGCCTGGGCGGCGGCAGCGCCTCGGGTTGATGCCAGGGCTTGAATAGGACGGCAGGCACTGCCAGGAGGGTTGGAGGGCTGTGTGAGCAGCATGGGGGACCCAGCTTTGTGAGGATCCCTTTTCAGAGGGCTGCAGCGCTGTGAAACTCAGCGCAGACCTGCGAACAATGTGGAAGCTTTTCAAATGTACACGCTGTACTGCACCGCTCTGAGGGGCCAGGGATCACATTCATTTATTCATTTTCCAGCAACTAAATCTCTTTATATTAATTACTTGGAATCCACCAGTTTTGGCCAAAAAAGATGTATTTTTTTAATACTGGTTCTTTGCCTGTGTGGTGATCTGTATCGATTTCAACAATTCTTCTCCTTGTACAGAACTTAAAAACTGCAGGCATGGTAAAGGAAAAGAAAACAGCACAAGTAAATTAGCTTAAGTCTGGGATTAACTGTCTGAGGTCTTAAAATAAAGGTTTCGGATTAACTACTTGGAGGCATAAGGGCTACCAGTGTGAGCGAGAATGGCAAACTGCGGCCATTTCATTGTCAGAAACGTGACGTTTATTGCCTTGACACCTGTATCACAAAATTAAGCTTGCTTTAGAACTTACTCTATTTGAAATCCATGCTAAACAGTCAAGTGCTCCTTCAGAGGTCACGCTAAGGACAAGAGTTATTTTCAGGGAGTTTTTTTCCCCTCAAGAGTCAGAAAAATAAGCTACCATTTTACGTGTTATTCATAAGTGAGACTGTGATAAACTATTTGTATCCACAGCTTCTCTCACAGAACAGACAAAAATAAAATCAAGCCTCTTCTCTTTCAAATGAATTTGGCAATTAGCATTTATTTTAGAAGTATTTTTGGGTATAGCAACGAAGCATATGATACTACTACAGCTGTGACATCAGTATAATAATATAGACACGTTTATTCAAAATAACATACCAGGCCTGTGGGGCAGAACTGGTAAATACCTAAAATAGCATTTACGTGGTCACTGGATGCTGATGGAGCTTGTGATGGACCCCGTGACTACGTTGGTGTTTGCACTGATCAAAAAATACTACTTGGATTGACATTTTGATTTCCACACTGTCAGCATCTGTCCATAGCTGGCTTCCTTTAAAATAGTCTCTACACCTTCCCTAAGGGCCCAATGCAATTCTCCTTCTTCAGAATTGTACAAGTCTTCCAAAATGAAATTTTAAATGAATCTTCATGTCTGCTTCAGAGAAAACACAAATAAAAAGGTGGATTGGCATTATGTCTTCCTTAGAAGCTTCTGTCAGCAAGGAAATTAGTTGCCTTGAGAAGTCACGCTAGTTGGAGGAAAATAATGAGGTTACAAAATGCTTCTAAACCAAGAAAATTGTTCATTATTAAGGGAAGTAAAAAAATAATTCAGAAGCGAGTCCTTGACAAATGCAAGTCATTTAAATATTTGCTTTTCTTCATTTTTGTCAGCAGTCTGTGCCTGTAATTAAGACATTACTGCTCTCAAAGAAATGCCTTAGCATTATTTGTTTAGCATGGTATGTACAGTGGGTCTGTAATTTATAATATCAGTAATAATTTCTGTGCTTTTTTGAAAGCAACTGTAATTCTGAACATCATTTTAAACAGACAAAAAAGTAACTACATCAATACAATGTTGTCTTGAAAAAATGAAAAAACACAAAAAGATAATGTGCAAATCTAAATCTAATATCTGACTCTTTATTTAGAGCTGAGTTAAATGTGTTAATTAAAATACATTTCACCAGCTACTTATAAAATTAAGCACTATTTTGTTTGATGTTGGTAGAAATGGGAAATTTGGAGTGATGTCTATTGCTACAGCTGTTTGCAGTCTTTATATAACACCAGATGTGAGATTCATGTATCTGCATTTTCTGCTCTCCTGTGACTCACAAGTGATCAAGCATGCAAAAGCATAATGAGAGGATGACTGGACAAGTTTATAATGCAGGGAATTGTTCAAGACATTCATAAATTGCTGCGTAATCACACACACAGAGAAGGAAAATTTATTGTAATGCCACAGATAAGCAAAAACATTTATATCTACAATGAATTAAAATAAAAGCATATCAAATGTAGAAATGTTTTTGACATGTCTTAACTTATAGTCTTTTGATGGATGTAATGCTAAAAGATACAAAAAATTAGATATGAGTATTTTATCCAACCTAGGGGTGATAAACCAGTAACTTAAAAACAAACCAGTATCATAAAAACAAACCTAAGCTTTCACAGATTTGTTTTTATTAAATTAAGCTCAGATAGATGAGCTCTGCTATGAAATACAGACGCTAGAAGGAGTAATCGTGTATTTAAATGTAGCTGAATTGCTAAACAAGTGTGTTGGTAAAAGCTGCTGAAGCATCAGCCATATTTTGCTTTTTCTGTTGCCAGAGCCAATCTGCGAATGTTTGCTATGCAACCAGCTGCTGCCTCCTGCAGAGTGTCATCTGTAGAGCCTACCATGGCCAGTAGAAGCTAGCAAAAACACAGAGGAGAAAAAAACAGATCAGTGTGCTTCTGTTTCAGTGACGTTCAAATCATATCTAGAACAACGCATGAATTTACACACACATTTGATAAATAAAATACTAACAGTCATATTAACAACACTGCATTATACACAGGCATGTATCTACTACATGGATACTTTTGTAAACATATCTGTATTAACATCCACATAAAAGTGCAAGGCATTGTATTTTATCATATTTGTCCAGTGAATCGATATTTTCATGTCTTATTTTTTGGTTATTGTACCGTGTCTGTCTACTGGTTGTGACTTGTTTTTTTTAATTATTACAAGGAGACATTGCACATGTTTTATGTGAGTCACAATTTTTCCCCCACAGTACACCACTATAATTGTACATGCTCAAGATTTTTAATAAACAAAGCCATACTTTTTTTTTTTTTTGGCCTTGATCATGAAACCGGATCCATGTGATGGACCCTTGTGTCCCATTGACTGCAGTAGGTTTCTTTATTGTCACAGCAAAACACTCACGTTAAACATCTTGAGGGATATAGACCCGGGCATATCAGTCTTAAACATTTGCATGTAAAAGTGAAAAACAAAAGCTCAAGAAAGGCACCAAACTTCTGGAGTTGATCCAGCTTTTCAGTCATGTGTAGCAGATCCTTTACTCTGGAAATCACTCAAAATTTTCAGTGGAAATTCCCTGGGAGTAAGGTACTGTTCAACATGAGTATGACACGAGACAGGCCTTGGTGATAAAACATTTTTACATATCAGAAAACCATTAATAATGGGTTTGGATCTCACTTCAGTGTGTTGCAAGT
The DNA here is from genome assembly GCA_013398855.1 of Mohoua ochrocephala. Taxonomy (NCBI): domain Eukaryota; kingdom Metazoa; phylum Chordata; class Aves; order Passeriformes; family Acanthizidae; genus Mohoua; species Mohoua ochrocephala. The sequence goes on along the minus strand of VZTA01018817.1, from coordinate 47,532 downwards.
CAGTGATGCAACTGTAAATGCAATATAGCTGGAAAAGAGAAGACTCTTGCTTAGCTTAAATCAGCTCCACGCAACCCCTAGATTTCTGAAAATTTGCCAGGCTTAATGTGCGTTCAGGTATTTTGAAGCTCAGACAGCTCTAATTAAAACCTGTATTTTCAGTCTGCAATACTTAGGAATCTGTATTCACCCAAACAATGTTGAGTTAAACCACAGAGAAATCTGTTATCACTCAACTCTGGTGCATATTTTTCATACAGCTAAAATATTACACAAAATTATGAACTGCTAAATATAAAAGCATAAATTGAATGCAGACATCAAATTCATATGCTACCTTTTCCTAACCTTCCAGCAGTCGTGAGGCACGGGCCACAGCTGCACACATATGGCATTTACTTAGAGAGATCAAAGCATTTTGTACTTGAGGAAGTATTTGTGTTAGCCAAATGTACAAAACAAGCATCTTTCCAGTCACCTTTCACCCTTTGACCCCTCCATGCAACATGTAAGACTGCCTGTGATAGGCTTGAATTATGTCAGAGAGAGTATTATGTCAATTAAGCATCAATGATAATTTTTTCTAGCAATCCTTCTTAAAATTTCCACTACTGTAATCAGATGTCTAGGTCCAAGTAGCTAGGTAGAATTCTTAAAACATGAACGCTTCTGAAAGGATATGCCAGAGTTAAAATGACATGAGAAGAAATGAGATGAGTATGAAGAAATGAGTATGTTCCTATACTTTCTTTGTGTGCAACACCTGGGCCAGGGTCAGCAACCAGAGAAGTCAGTGGAAGGTTCACCACTGACTTCAGGTGGACATAAGACCAAGGAGACCACAGGTCTACCTGTAATGATAAAGCTGCTCTACAAAGCACAGAGACCAGAATGCAAGTCTTATCCAAGGCTTAACTTCTATTTTTTTCTTCAGAAATACTGCTGGATGAAGATCTTTCTCCTTTGCCATTTGCCATGAGCTGATTTCTCATCAGCTTAAATTACCAAGTGATTCTTTGGGTGCTTTGCAACTTTCTTGTGCATTTTACAGAAGAAAACTGCTATAAATCGTTCATATCCCTGACTCAAACCCAAAAATATGTATGCACGTGCCATTTATATGGTGGTTTTGGTAAAGCTCTAGGTTTTAAATTTGGGGGCAAAGAAACTATATGCCTTATGTGATTATTCATTGCATCTTCACAGATCTAATGCAAGGCTTTTGCAGTGTAGTGAGTGTGGAACTCTAACATCCATAATATTTTCAGATAAGACTTGTATCCACGTGGAAGAGCAGATGTTCATCACAAAACTAATGTTTCGGAGATACATTATCTAGTTGGAACAGAGGAAAAAACAAAAATCGACCTTTGCCTTTATTATGACTACACATTCGGTAGGACTCAATTCAAGGTTAATTGTCTCTTATTTTAGCCATCAGTTCTTTCTAGGCTCAAAAGACATAGGAGAATAGTTATTTTTCTGTCACTTTCCACAGAAAACTCAATATTAAGCAATGACAATAGCTGTAGGGGAGGGTCCGTGCTCTTTATTGCAGGTGCATTTTGGAAAATCAGGGCGAGGCATCGAAGAACAGAATCCTGCATGACACTGGTTCCAAGGACCCAAAGAGATGCCTAAAGAATTATGCAACAAATGCAACCAATGCAAACACCGGTTTTTACACAGGTATAAAATACTGATTTTTTCCTTCTGTTTCAGGGGATCAAGAATCGGTTTTTCTCTAATTTGCTGCTCTTCTAAATCACTTGCCAGTGGTAACATCTGCAAGAACTGCCACGTCATACAAAATCCAGTACTACACTGTGTCTCAGGATTTTCACAGCACGACTTCAAAAGGCTGTTCTTGGAAACACTGCCCAGCACAGTAGCTGCCTCTAAGGACTGAGGATATACAGCAACATTTGTCAGTTAACCTACTCCTTTTGTACTAACAAAAAGACAGCTGAAGAGAAGATTATCAAAAATGCTAAATATTACAATGGAAGTAGGTAATTCTGTATTTAGGAATCCAACTTGGAAGATTTTGATATAAATCCTGCCTTAAATGAAATAAAAATTTGTTCTTTTTTTAATAAACCAAGATATTTATAATTCTTACACCTCCTGATTATCACTCCTCGACCCTTTCATGGGTTCAGTTCCATTTACTGGCCATTTGGGTCATTCAATTCAGGTATGGAAATGTATTCATAGATAGTATATACAAACTACACCCACCTATTAGGTATATTTGACAAGAAATCTTTTTCCTTTTTTTTTTTTTAATTCCAATGTACTAGTGCAATATGACACGTCATTTTTCTTGATATAATACCCTTGAACTCCATGTATCCCTTCCCTTTACTGTTCAGGTATTGTTTTCTGACAGATGTAAACGTTAACAGATGTGAGAAGCAGTAAAAAAAGCATGTGGTATAAATGCTTCTTTCTGGCACATAAAAGGCACTTTCCATAGACAGAGAAAGCATTTGCAGCACCATGTAGCCTTCATTTTCTGTTGGCAGGTATCTATATTCTAAGGCTGGAGTCCAATATTTTTGCACAGTTTGCACGTCACACCAGTAAATAAGCACAAATACAAGCTGTTTGGAGAACGTACAGGGCATATGTAGCATTTCTGGATTCCAAAAGCAATGCACAGCCAAATCATTTAAATATTTGGAACAATTCAGATTTTGCCATTACTACCCCAGAATTGTGATACTGTATTTTGACAACACAATCACAGAGTGATTCAGAATGAAGGGGATCTCAGGAGGTCTCTAGCCTAGTGTCATGCTCAAAGCAGAGTCAGATACGAGGTTCGACTCGGGTTTTTAAGTCTGATCTTGAAAAGTTTCAAGGCTAGAGATGGCACATCATCTTTGGCAACCTATTGCAATGTTTGACTGACCTGGTAGGGTGCTCAGTTACTCTTGATTTAGTTTGTGCTCATTGTTTCTCATCCTCTTGCCATGCATGGCTGTGAAAAGCCTAGCCCATCTTTTTGATGACTGAAGTCCCTGTAGGAACTGCAAGGCTGCTGTTGAGTCCACTTAAAGCTCTCTCTTCTCCAGGCTGAAAAAGCCCAGTTTCCTTGGTTTCTCCTCACAGAGCAAGTGCTCCAGGTCCTGACCATCCTGGTGGTCCTCTGCTGAACCTATTATGGTTTATCCATATCTTTCCTACATCGAAGGCCAAAGCTGGGTGCCGTATTCTAGGTGTGATCTAATGAGTACTGAGAGGAACAATCACTTCCCTCAACCTACTGGCTGTAGGTGCTCCTGCTGTAAGCCCAGTGTTGTGACTTCTTTGCAGTCAGGACACATTGCTGGCTAATGTTCTGCTTGTTGTCTACAAAATCTCCACACCCTTTTCAGTAAAACTGCTCCTCGGCATGTCGGTCTCTAGCCCGTATCACTGCAAACAGTGATGTCTTTCTAGAATTTTTCACTTCTATAAAAGAAGTAGCCCAAGGGGGTTTAAAAGCAGAAAAAGCAGAGGTAAGTATTGTACCAACAAACCCTAAACCTGAAAAAATCTCAGATGGTCTCCATGTACTGGTTACAATAACTTAGAATTACTCACTTTCCTTCAGCCACAGTCACTGCAGCTTCCAGACTCAGAGGGGGGAAGCAGGAAGCATAGGGTGTCACGTTTTCAGGAACTATAGAGGTTTGCATGGAATAATCTTTAAATAAGGGGTTAGTCATGTGATGTGTCCACAACAAATTTTCTAAAACAATAGGAAGTGTAGAAAAAGTCTGTTGGAAAGAGGCTCCCCTGCTCACACAAAATAGATAAAAGATCAGCCTATTCAATACTCCGGAGTCCTGTGAACATGAAAGAAAATTACGAATAAAGAATGATTATATAATAAAATACTTAATGCCCTTTTTGTCCTGGCTTCTTTAGGTTTTCTGCCCTGTTAAACAAATCTTATTTGAATTTTTCTAATCAGAAGGAAATATGGACAAACTCCTTCAACAAGATTCATATCTATGCTGGGAAGCTAGTCAGAGTTCACATAGAGCTTAAAATTCCTGGAACTAAAGACATACACTTCAGTACAACATCTTGTAGATTGACATAGCATTTCCAGTTGGTGGTAGGACTTGCCTTTTTTT
>VZTA01018817.1:21283-38732 GCA_013398855.1 Mohoua ochrocephala | reverse complement strand
TCTATAAAAAGAAAGTTATAGTTGTGCTTGGGCAAGTGGAGGTTGTACCACATGCATAAAAGCTCTGCTAAAACTGGTTAAAGCATGTGGGGGAAGATGTGAAAATTAATTTTCTAAAACCATGCAACTCTGTGCTTTAACATAGGGGGAAAAAAATCATGTGAACCTTCTACCTGAATGCTACTGCAAAAGGTAAAAAGAATCACAATTTGAACCTGGTGTGGTGGTTACTTTGTCTCTCAGGTAGGATGAAATGGTTGGAGCTAACCAGCTACCCAAGACATTATTTCACAACACTAGTGCAAGCACAAGAACATTACTGACCACATGCTGGACTTTTTTGGGTGAGTATGTTTGGGGCATTCTGCCACCTAATAAAAACAATATGTGGAAGCTGGTTTAAGAGAAAGTACTACTCCCACATGGGGAATGTACTCTCTACTTCATCAGCTCCCCACTCAGACAGGCTACTTTTTCATTTAAACAGTGCATCATGGGCTTGATTCATGATGACAATCAAGGAACTTAACATCCTTCTCTGAACAGAAGTATCTTTATGCAGAGTATTGTAAATTTTGTGAAAGAGTGGTTCCTCAAAATACAATTCCCTCATGCGCATTTCTGATGCTGAAGAACTAAACAGACTATCAGTTTCTCCCCCCACGCTCCAGGATGACAACAAAAATTTAAAGATAAATAACACCTACATTTAACTGCAAATTTTATGAGGATTCTTGCACTATGAGACCAAGAGCAGAAAGATTAACAGAAACAGCCTGATCAATCAGAAGCAAAGTCAGGGCTTCATGGTGTCCCTAACTGTATCTTACACAGAAAATTTTTCTGTCCAAATTGTTTGCAAAGACTTTATTGCCTCACCCAAACATTTGGACATCTTTTCAGTTCTAACCAATAATTACTGGCAGTCCCTCTGCATCTGCTGCACATGCAGTATGCAAAACTGTTCAGTGCAGTAAATCCATGAAAGGGAAAAACTTTGCACTGAGCTGCGACGTATTTGCACAGGAGATTTGACCTCCATGGCTCTGCACTGTGAATTGCAGTTTGCAATTGTCTGTCTGCGCTGCCATGGAGAACTGCATTGTCAGCAGTTTGCGATCTCACCGTTCACCACCCTTCCCATTACCATTTATGAAATACTAAATGACAAGATCCACTGGCTCCAAAACTTCATCCTAGTTCCTACACTTTGATTCCTCAGTTTTAACCAGTTATTTATCCTCTCTAGGACTCTGCCTTCTCATCACATAGCATTTTAACTTCTTTAAGAGTTTGTGGTGAAGAGTGCTGCTCAATGCTTTCTTAAAATCCAAGTGTGGTCAATTCCATCCTTCCAAACAGCAACAGGATTATTGCACACAAATAGAGTAATCAACTGATGGAAAGACAAAATGCTTTGAGAAGCAAAAGACTAATAAAATATTCTCTATACCATGAATGTTCAGCAAATCCAGTGCAAAAGTATGACAGACCTTTTTTGGATATATGCACACTCCCTTAGCCTATAATGCCTCTGGAGTCCAGCAATTACATCTCTCTGGAATTCTGAGAAGGAGCTAATCCAGTCTAATGAATGTTATATTTGTACAGATTGCTCAGATACAAGGTACGAGATAAAAAGAGCAAACAAAACTGCATTCATCCCACATACCTTTGGTCAGGGTAGACAGTAGAAAAGAGTTGGTGAAAGACAGGACCTTCAGAGGGGAAATTTTTATTTAAAGTGTTCTAAAGACGTTCTTGATATTTTTATCTTTTCCTTATTTCCACAGAGCCCAAATTAGGTAATATCTTAGCCTGAGTCCAGTATTTGGAGCTGTCATACCTGTATAGCACTATGGAAGCACCTTTACGAGTCGCTGCTTTCTCAATCCTATGTCATGGAGAGTTTTTTTATTTTTATCTATACTTCCAACACAAATGCAATGAGTAGACTAGAACCCAAAGGCACCTTTTATCTAGCTTTACAGTTTCCCTAAATCCAAAGGTAACATATAATTTTCAGTGTATCAGACTCTTTTGGTAATTAAATAGTGTTACTGGCTAATATTCTCTCACATTAACATTCCAGTTTTTTCTTCAAAGCTTCCAGAGATCAAGAATTATCATAAACCATGGCAAGAAATTCTACACTGACTTGCAGCTGATAAATACAGCCAATAATTATTCTTGGAGATAAAAGCAACATTAGTTAAAATCAAATTTTCAATAAAATTAAATCATATGGACTTTCACTCATAGTCCAGGAGAAGATACATTTTAGCTTTTACATGCTGTTGATTGTTAGATGAGCATAATTGCATCAGCAATTCATATCCCGTCCCTGCCCTCACTCAAGTCAGGACAGAATTCTCATCAGCCTCGTGCCACCTGGCAGCCTTGTCAGGTGTTTAGATTTGATGCCAAAGCACAGAACACTGACCAGGAACATTAACACTAGAGCCCATCCCATAATCCACACACAGCAAATGGACTTTTCCTTAGCATCTTTACCTTGAAAGCCACATCAATAAGCTGTGCCCTATCACTTAAAAGATACCACAGAGCGCTCTTTGCAACGGCGACACAGGAGAAATTACAATGAGCAGGGCTTGAAGCCAAACTGAACTGAGTGATTGATTCTACAGGAAGAACTTTGTTCTTGGTATTTCTTATGTTCAGATTCTTTGAATAGCTCCTTACATACAAGGAAACTATTTTTGATCAGCTGAATGTCAAAAATAATTACCTGGCATTCTGTCCTTACACATTAAGCCCAGTGTCTCTTAATTAAGAAAACTAATTTTATACCTGACAGTTCAGCTATTACATTTTTCCATAAACATAAAAATATTTTAATGCTCTTTTTTCTTATTATTGCCAAATTAGAAAGAAATGATTCACACAGTCACAAGGATAAGACTGGTGCAGGGAGCTAAACAATTGCAAGAAGCTGCTCTGTGTATTTCTGTGGTTTGGAAAGAGTGCCAAGTCGGAAGGAAAAGACATTCTCTGCATTTTCTAAAGCAAGATAAATACAGAAAAGAAATATAGATGAAAGATGGAACTGCTATCTGCGGATTCTGCCAGATTCCTTGGCTTTTTGGCACACCTATTGAAGCTGGCAGACTTAGCCAGTAGCAATCTTTTCCATTAAAAGGAGCAGCATATATTTTGATTTAACATACTTTGTTTGTGCATTTTTAAGCTTCAAAAATGTCTATTTAAATTCTTTTTAATGATTCCTTCTGCACAGTTGGCTGCAATTGCCCTTATTTGAAATGGCTCATTTATCACTAAAAGAGCTGCAGGGCACAGCTACTGTTAAACAGCTCCAACAAACGTACAGCTTAGTGGGACAAGCTTCTTTTTATAAGACTAAAAGATGTTTAAAATGTGCCAAGAGGAGCTTTATGCCAGCCTCTAGGTTTGTTATCCAAATGTTACAAAATTAGAGATCTCCTGAAGCACAGAGTTTGGGCAAAAAAAAAGCTGATCTCCCTTAGGCTGCTGTTTTTTCCCATCCACAATCAGCCAGATTTTAACAGAACACTTGCTACATATCATAAACTTCGGTAATGTGAAATTTTGAAAAAAGCAATCGAAAGTCTGAGGCTTAATCTGTACTAAAGCCAAACTTCATTACCTTTGTCAGTGGTGCAAAAGCAGAATGTTTTGCATAAAAGTACCCTTGCTTTATGAATGGTGACATTTTGATTATTATGAAGGTAGAACAGCTACTGATTCCTGTTTCCTGGAGGTGAAACTGTAAGCAAAATGTTTAAAGCAACCTGGCAGTTGCTAACACAATAGAAACTGGTGTAACACTGTCAATTTACATTAATCCTTCTGAAATGGAATAAAATATGCTAGCATTGGACTTAGTTTATGGAATCTCTTATATCTAAAATTTAAGTGTGATGTGATCAATACATTTGTTGATGAAGGGATTTGGCATATTTTCTGTAGACAACAGACATGCAGAAATTTTGGAATCTAGTGCCCTCTTTCTTGATGTCCAAGAACTGTAACAACTGTTATAAAAAGCAACAGGCATCAGCTCGGAGTATGTGCCAGACACGCCGTATCTCCAGCCTGAACCGTGGAGCCTGAACAGAGCAAACCATTACAGTTACAAAGGGGGCTCTTCTAAACTTAAAATCACAACATAAATATGTAAATTGCAAATACCTTTTATTATACCACAATAGTACTATTGCATAGATATTAGATGAAATATTTTGGATTGATTTATGAAGACATCTTAAACCTTGCTTTATAATATAAAACTCCATATTGTGTATTTAATGCTCTCACCAAAGGCCCCCACAAGAAAACAATCAAACCTGTTGCCAAATACTCCTAAAGAAGTAGGTGCCAGTGCTTTTGCATTTCATTTTCTATATTCCAGATAAATATAGTATGTGATAAAAGGTTGGCTTCAGAATGTTTCCAGTAGAAATTACCAGTAATTGTCTTCCATGTTTTGTAATTCACATCTATTTATTTCACAAAGATGGTCTTATGAAAGTCTTTGCACATAAAATGGGTAGCCAAAACTTCTCGTAGGGATTTATGACTTTAGCAAACAATGACCAGTTTTCTGGAAGCTCTGCACCATAAATTTCAGAAATTGTATTTTTTAACACAGTCATTATAAAAAACCTTCCAAATATGAAATCTACACTTCACAATAACTTTCAGAAATTGTGGTTAAACAAACTGGTTTTGTATCTTGGAATATTACAAGGGAATAGAAGAGCCTAACCTTCCTGCCACTAAGAACTGAACTCAAAAAGCACAAACACCTCCTACTAACTCCACACAGGATTCAGAAGATACACTATAGCTGTTATGCCTCCTTGGCCAAATAAACCAAAACCAACCAACCAACCAACAAGCCCAAGCTGAACACATCCAACCTCTCCCCACCTCCCCTCCCATGCATCTCTTGAGGCTGTAGCCTGGTGAAAAGACAAATCTGATGGACTAATTTAAAAAAAAAAATTAAAAGGTATGATTATACAAATCAAGTCCCATTTTTAGGCCATGAGTGTCTTCTTTGTCCACTTTATTGTACCAATCAGTTGAAACTTGTTTTTCAGTACCCCTGGTGATGTTCTTATAAGCTACCACAACTGATATTCTAGAAGGCATCTATCAGTATTTTGTAATATTAAGAAAACAGAGCACTTCCATGTTGGGCAAATAATAGCATAAACCAGACCACATAGTAAAGCTAAAGATCAGTTCTATGCATGGGTAGGTTGGATAGAGACTTTCAATAATTAAAAATATCAGAGCATGAACGAATAGTCCAATCACCTGCATTTCAGATATGTACCTTAATCATTAAGTTAATGGTTCCTCTAGCCCAAAAATAATTAGCTCTGTATGTACAATGGAACAAGAAGAGGAGAAAATAGACTTTTTCATAGTGGAGCACAGAAAAATATCTTTCAATAAATTTGGAAAATAAAAGGTGCTCAGAACAATGCAAAGCTCAACAGAGACTAATTTACTTTGACTTCATGTAGCCTTCAGCACAGGCACACACATGCAAAAACTTGCCAACAGCACCAGTTATGGTTCCCATATGGTGTGAATGCCTCAAAGTCTGGGTGACTGGCTACTCTCCAGTGGTTCTAGATTTTTACAAAAAGCTTACAGTCAGTATTCACTATTTACTTTTTACTGAAGATGACTGAGTTGCAGCTATGAATTAGTAGCAATTGTACCCTGGTTTGCTTGAACTATCAAATATGACCATTTAAATATTTTACATAATTTTTCTAGCACTCCGTTCCTATCTGTTTGCTCACCTCCACCTTGTTATGTGTTACATTTAAATTGAAATTTTTCTGGAGCCATCTTCTTCTCATGCAGGTACACATCACTCCCTAGCAAAGCGAACTACTTATCTGTGATCAATGCCTTTAAGCGTCATTACAGTACACAGAAATAAACGCATAAATAGAAAAATTAGTAACTTTGCTATTTCTCAGTTAATTAGTTCAGAATTCAAGCAGAAACTTCGAGTCAAAACATCAAGGGATCCTCGTATGAGATACTGGAAATCACCTCACTGGGAAGATCTCCTTAAATCTTTTAGAATATTTATGGTCCATCTGATCGGGTACCTGCAAAAGGAGAATTTCACCGGCAGGTAGAACAGGCATTTTTTAGTTTCAAAGCCACCAGTATTCTTTTCACAGACCTTAATATACTTGTGCCTCTATATTTCAAAAGTATTTACCACTTTCTCAGCCAGTAAACTCCTTCAGTTTTCTAATGAATCTTATCTCTGCTAAATCTGAAATCCTCCACTGTGGAAAGGCAATATTTTGTTTTAAAGGCATTACAAGAAGAGTCAGTGTGTTGGTCTCTGAAAATTTTCCTTTCTAAAACAATAAAATGCTTGAACACATTTTGTGGCTGCTTTTGAATTGTGAACTATTCTTTTAAAAATGAGAGCTAAGTCATCTGACATTTATAAAGTGTTTTGACAAAAATTTAAATCTGATTTAATCACCTGAAAAAAAAATCAGCTTATATTGCAAGGTCTAAATTCACTGGTGATTTTTACTCCTGTGCAAGAAGGCCAACATTAGAGCATGCAAAAGTTTAACCTGGGGATCAGTTTCCAAAAAGACATGAAAATCAAAGTACAAAATTGGCCAAATATGAACTTTGAGGGCAATACTGTGGCCAAACAGAATAATGAAAATCTCTGATGTTCAAACAGAGCTTCCACAGAAACAGGGAAGTTATTTTACCTGATTTAAGTGTTCATACAGATATTACTGGAATATTCAATTTTCTTCTGAAGTATGTTGCAATTCAGTGTAAAAAGGAAGTTCAAAGGTAAAAAATTCAGAACTGACATACAAATATAATTAAAGAATTAAAAAGATAGAAATTCCATCAGTGGTTACACTTGCTTAGCTAATTAAAAACATGACACTGAGATAAGCAATTTAATTTTTTTCAATAAGAATGTATATGAGAACAGAAGTTATGTAGGGCTTGTCAGTTTACCAAGCGAAAGTATCATACGTGTAATTGCATAAGATAAAGCTAGACAAACCTTAGGCTACAAATAAGGTGAAAATGTTTTTATGGGGAAGGTATTTAACTACTGGAACAAGTTATGATGTCTCTGGTGGATTTTCCATTGCTGGAATTTTTTAAGTAAAGAGTCAGTGTTTTTCTAAAAGATATACTCTATTCCAAACAGAAAAAAATGAAGCAATGTCTCTGGTTTGCATGAGCAAGGCTACTCAGACTAGGTCATTAAAATGATCCTTCCAGTGTTATAATGTATGGACCTACAACTGCGTAACGGGAGAACAGCGCCCACTTTAGCAGACTACAATCTTTATTCGGGCTTTTTAAATATTGGCACATTACCTCTCTTCCAGCACTGCAACTTCCCCTGTACCACAAGCTTGTTGAAAATCAACATCCAGGAGGATAATAATTTAAATTCAGCTGTCTGAAAGCTAGCTGTTTAGTCTGAGCTAGTCACCTAAGTCCTTTCTATATTCAGTGGAGAAAATTAGGCACTTTCATGAGTCTATTGCTTGAAGATATCTTGGGCATCTATTTTCAGCTAGGATAAGTCTGCAGGTGTCTCTCTCTTTCCATTGACTGCAGAAGGTGTCTCAGTTTAGACTACTTTAAACTCCATACCTAAAAGTGGCCAAAGTTAGATGAAAGGTATCCATCCTTAATACTCCAAAGATCTCTTTCAAAACCCTTGGATTCAAGTTAGTTAGATCCACTAATTTAAACCATCTGGCAATATTAGATCATTCTCAAAGTGTGCTTCAGTTACGGCTGGGATTGAGTTTCATCACCACCATAGCATATAAATTCAACTCATCTGTATTCTTCTAGGAAAAGAAAAATTAGTATTTTTAATAGCTCTTTCTTATTGCACTATTATTCAGAATTCTGTCATCCCTATCTAATAATGAAATGGACTGTATGCTCATTTTTAAGTTCTCCACTGCTTTGGATGGGACTCACCCCATTAAACATAGATACCTACAGCATAGATGTGCAGATCTGACCTTTGAACCTGCACTGCCATTACAGCCAAATGAGACCAGAAAACATTGCCAGTAGAAACCAAGGTGCCTTATCTTTGCATAACTGTCCAAATTAAGAGAGATGAAACACTAAAAAACCTATTCCTCTTCCTTGACTATTTTAATAATTGGGATGACTATTTCACTTTGGCATATGCACAGTGTAAACACTTAAAGTTAAGATGAATTACTAATTTGATGAATTTTGTTCTTCCACAGCCTGACTTTGGCCGCTTATTTTCTCTTGTTCTTACTTTTTTTATTACTTTAATAATCTCCTCAGAGACTCCGCAGAGTCTCATTAGCCTCATAATAAAAGACTGGCCTCAACTCTGTAGGTGATGAGGCCATTCAAACTTCCTAGGCCTTCTTTACACAGAAATAATCATCATCATCATCATCATCATCCACAAAACCAAATCCTTATATCACTTAAAAAGTCAGAAATTAACTTCTGCAATAGCAGAAATTAACTTCCATAAGAGATTATCTTTCATCTTTCTTCCTTCGCAAAGGAAGAATGACCAGGAATAGTCACCTACATGTTTTTCAATTGTGTATGCTTTGAATCTTTTTTAATATCTAAAGCCTTTTAGAGGGTATATGATGAGCAGTTGCATGAGTGCCCATCCTATCACACCACCATCCTCACTTACTCACTTCAGAAACAATCCAAATCTACAGCTTGCCAATATAACCAAGAAAAAGAGTGACTGTAGCACAGAGTAGCATTGTATTAGCTTGACATGGTCTGTAGGATACAGATTTAAATATTTTTTAGCATCTTCTGATGACTTTAATTCTTCCTTTAAAACATGTTTACACTCATCTTTTCACTAGTCGAGTATCTCCACTTCCTCAGTCTCCCATTTCCTCCCCAGTCTTTTCACAATTCGTCTTACATGGGCATCCCTGTAACAAACCTGTACTCTTTAGCTCACAGTTAGACATGTTTTCATGAACGAGCTTGATTGTTCTAAGATTTCAGCAGCAGGCAGATATTGGTGGACATCTTTGTTCCCCTGCAATAGCTTTAAGGGAAATGTTCTGCTGTTTCCATGAAGACTGTGGTGATGGCTTGGTGCTGCTTCCAGTTGCCTGTGAATTTTCCTATTTCTCTTCTCTGTAATGGTGACAGACTCCAAGTGTAAAGAATGTTGCCCGATATTCCTGCTTATCTCAGCTGTAAACTGCCAAATCCTCACTGGATTTCTCTTCTCCCTTGGTTTGTGGATGGCTATCTCCAATTCTGAATTCAAATTGATACCTGTTCCTTAGTCTGATGTCTATCAATTTCTCCTGTAGTCTGGTGTCCCACATGTCATTACTGGATCTTTGAAAATGCAAATCTGTTTTCCAGCACAGCCATGAATTTTTACTTCAGAAAGAGGAAATATGTTCTGGTGTTAGGTAGAAAGAAAGCATTGATTCATCTGTCACAGGTCATAACCATTGTTCCATACGCAGTCATAAGAACATTGATCGTGGAATTGAACATAAGAGAAAAACTTCATAAACTGCCTTTCTAAACGTTCTCCCAAATCCCCCTGTTTGTCTCCTCAGAATTTCACGTGGCAGCTGACATACACCAGTGATTTCCCAAGATTTTTATCATATAGACTCACTTGAGAAAATTGAATGTATTTTGGGTGCAGTTACAAATAGGTGAAAACTTACAACACCGGTTCTCTCACAACTGTTGTTTTGTGATTAGCAAATACTGTTTGAAGCAGTGGCAAAATGTGAAATGCAAGAATCTGATTGAAATTACTTTCTGTTTGTAATTTTATTACTGGTTTCCCGGAAAAAAACATGTATATACACATTGAATAGGGAATGGTCAGAAAGCCTAATGCTTTGAGAAAGTCTCTGGCCAACTGTTCAAGCACTCAGCAACTGTGTCATTCACACAGGCTAAATGTTTCCCTGAAGCATCACACATTCTTTGTATGTGAACACAGCACATGAACATGTGCTGAAGAACACCTGGGATTAGGCATGTATTGCAACCTAGTCAGAACTACAGAGCCTGTGACAATAATCCAACTGGGCATGATCACTGAAACACCAGATATCTGGTAAAAGATGAAAAAATATCAAACAAATCCAAACAAGTTTCCTAGAAAAAATATGATTGGTCTTGGAATAACCTGTACATAACAACTTCTACGTAAATACAAAGTATGCTTTCAGTCAACTATTCACTGGAGAGGCTAGAAGAATGAAAACAGCCAGACATTCTGTCATCACTGCAAAGCACTGAGCACAAATACCCAACGGCACAGACACAGCGCTGCAACTACTGTCTCGCCTGTGCTGGGCAGACCAACTGAATAGGCCAGGCAAGACTCAGCACTGTACTGACTCTTGCATTTGAGCAACTAAACCTCCTCCACCCACTCTCCTTGCCATCTGGGAATGCCTCTCTAGCCTTTCTGAAACTCCAGTTATTGATTCTTGATGGCAATTCCAACAGTGCCAGCAAGGGAGTCAAGCTCATAAGTGTTGGTGGATTGGTCATCTGTACCCTGAGCTGTCCTGGTGTATGTGTTGATTTGCTTCAAGATCTGCTCAGCTCTGGCAACACAGAACAAAAGCACTTGGACTAGCACATTTGGAAAAACAATCATGGGTCCAAGAGAACACAGTGTCTCAGACTGCCCACCACATGTCATTTACTTGTCCTCACTGGATAGGGAACACTGTGTCTCAGTGGTCTGGTATATCTTTCAAAAAGGCCTATTTGTTTCTTCACTTTGCTTTGCCATTCTACATATAACACAACATATAAACATCAGAAAGTGCTTGGAAACATCACAGCAGGATAACTGCTAATTAAATCAGACTTTATTTAGAGTTAGAAACTCTAAATGGCCATAGGTGTTGTCCTCTTGCGGGTAGGAGAATTCCATACCCTGAAAAATAAGGGCAAACCAAACTACATACTTTTTGTAAAATGTATATGCCTATGCGGAAGTCGTAGTACTAGAAAGAAAAATCATCTGACACTGATCTCCATGCTATCAAAGCTAGACAGGCAAGAAAGCTCAAGACAGCTCAAGAGACCTAGCTCTGATGACTCTCACTGCCCTTCTGTCACTTTATGACCTAGGGAGAAGAGGCTGAGGTCTAGGTTTTTCACAGACTATTAACCTGAATCTCTGAACTCCTGACCTAATGGCTATGTTCACTCTAACATAGCCCAGGACCCTGTCAGCCTTCACCTCTCCCAGGGCACCAGGCTCATTTTCAACTTGCTTAATCTCCACTCCAGGTCTTTTTCAGCAGAACTGCTACCCTGGCTGAGAGTCTCAACATGCACCTGCTTCCTGTCACTCTACTAATGCACATCTGCCTGTGACACAAACACATGTGTGTGCTGGCACACGTGAGATTCAGCCACATATTCTCTTGTGTTCAGGCCATCCATCAGTTATGAGAGGCACTTTGGCTCTGTAATGAACCACACACAAACACATTCAAACACTTGTCCACTCTACTACAAAAACACAAGTTTCTTGCACATTAGAAGTGCACCCCGGACAAAAAGTTCAGATTTAACCAACATGATCCAGGTTTCTTTATTTTGCAGTTTTTTTCTTTCTTTTATCAGTTCTGTTTTCTCTTCCACATCATATTATAGGCAATCCAGAATATTGTGAATAATAAAAAACGTTAAACACTTGCTATACTTTTCTGTACATCTCTGTTTATCTGGAAGTACAGTTTAATGGTTTTTTACTAGTCTAAATGCTTTAACCAGGACTGAAAAATAAACATGAACCTAGAGTGAGATGGAATTATTCTAAAAGTGCATCAACAGAATCAGCCTAATACTCAGTGTGCTACAACTTATTAAACCTGAAATCTACATAACAAAATGAAAGAAGGTCAGAAAATGGGTTGTGACAGTTGAACGGAGAGAGAAGCAAGATTAAAAAGTCAACAAGTGCTGGTGCTATAGTACAGCATATATTCATTCCTCTGTGCTGTATAGCCAATATAATGCGACTGGGATAGGAAGGTTTTACTCTCCAGTACTGAAAGGGTAGCTTAGAACCGAGTAAGTTCAAAAACTGAGTATTTAAGTATTTTTGACCAGTGAATCCTTTAAAGCCAACTACAGATAAAAGCATGGCAATTCAGGACCATTAACTGTGCTAGAATTGAAACGGCTCACAATAAACTACACTATCACAAATGCAGGCATAAAATCAACATGAATAATAACACTACATTGTAAGTCAACTCTCACTGTAAACACATTTACCTGAACATCAAGTAAAATGAAAAGTCTGCATATAGTGAATCTTTCAGGTAATTTATGAGAATTGAGAACTCCTACTATCTCCATTTCTAAAGCCATAATGCTCATCTCTCCTGTGCCAAAGGAATAACTCTTCTGCCTTCAACTAGTGAGACAAAACTTTGCTAGAAAAATCTTTTTGAGACAAGATTTTGCTCTAGGATAAGGTCTTTGCAGAATGTGCTTATGCTTAACTCCTAAAATAAGAATTTTTATAAGTAAATGCAGAATTCACCAAAACAGCTCCAGGTAAACTAAGCCCTTGTATTATTCTATTTTAATTTGTCCCCAAATCCAGTTACACTCAGTTTCTAGGTGACTTTCTGCCATATTAGGCAACCACCCATTATGATAACTCAACTTCTTTAGCAAATGTCACTCGAGAATGACAAAGTCTGATGCCCTGTCACTACTAGCCTAGGTCAGAGTCAAGTAGTCTAAAGTCATATTTCCATTCCCAAAACCCACCTAGCTGTAATATTTTTAGCACCAAAATCCTGTTTCCTAACTCACTAATTAACCAAACATTTTTAGGATAAAGTTTAGAAAATTTGAGGTACAAAGCAGTATTCAAGAACTATTTCAAATTAAAGATCTCTTTTTTTAACCATGCCAAACCCCTTCAATAGTTTGACCCCCAAATAAGAAAAAGCTTCCTCCTCACCTTCACCACTCCATTTTCATTCATGGTGATACAGTTGTTGGGATCCTCTGAAAGTTGATATAAAGCCTGAGCTGTAGCTCTGTGAACTAATGGATCCTTTGCCTTCAGGTAACGTACTAAAGGAGCCACAGCCTTGGTCTCTCCAAAGGCAACTCTATTGCTGCCCCACATGCAACAGTGGGCAATGGCCTCTGCTAAGTGACGTCTTAATTTGTTATTGTTCTGAAGAAGGTAAAAACATAATAAATTAAAGTCAACACACACAACAAAAAATTCATCGGAAAGCAGAATTGTGTTCTCACACATCTTTAAGGCATCCCAATTTAATTGCAGTACAAATAAAACTGGAGAGAGCTGTAAGGCATAGAGCTATTAAAGTCCCTTAATATTCTTTTTATAGCAAGTGCTGTGAATTTTTGTATTATTTCAAAGGTACTTTTAGACTGACTAGAAATTAGATAAGACAGCACTAAAATGTAAATTATAGCCCCGTCATTGAGATTTTCTGCATGTTTGGATTTATTGTTTTCTCAACCCTTTGTGCTTTTTTCATATGGCAGCTGCACCTCTCGAAAGCAATATTCTGCAACAGTAACTATTAAAATGAAGCTCATCTTCCAAACCAATTTTAGTAGCAGACACAGACTGTTTTGATGTCCAATATATGTCCCACAGAGGAATGATTCTACAGCTCTTCCTTGTAGCTGCTGCAAAAATCTACTGCTCTTGTGACAACCTTTTAGTTGGGCAAAATGCAGTCTGATGTAAGAAATTCCAATGCTTTGTTTGATATGTTTAAATGTTACTTACCGTGTTTGCTAGCTTGGACAACAGAGGGACGACTCCATGATCTGTCATAACAGCTAAGTTTTCTTCATCTTTAGCTATATTTGCAATGGCTGCACATACACTTGTCAAAACTTCTTTATCCTTTGATTTTAGCAAATTGACTATCAGTTCCAAGCCACCAACAAAAGATCGAACCATCTCCCCAGAATTCTAAATGAGAATCAAAAGAAACGTAGTTTTAAAATATTCAATCAGTATTTATATGCAAATGTTTAAAAAAGAGATTGGCACGACATATTTATTCAGAACTGCAGCTATTGCTGTGTTGCCTTCACCAAGAAATATGGCTAATTTGGAACTTGGAGCTCTTTTGATTGACATGAGAGTTAGACTGTTTTGCATACCACCATCCAGGCAGAAATTCAATGCCTAAATAAAGCTATCTATCATTTTTCATAACAGGGGGTATAAAAGTCTCAAGCTGTCACTTTAGAAGGGTGCAAGTCTCCCTCATCAGTAGTATCAGAGTGGCCAGACGGGTGCCTTGCACACCTTAGGGCATCTAACACAGCAACAGACATGCCTGTTTAGGCTCTCAAAGTGTCTCCTGTTTCCTACATTTAGTCTGACAGCTAAGACAAAGGAGTGACAACATTATTTTCTGGTATCAATGCAAATGAGTATTCAGGAATATTTGAGAGGGGATGTTACACCAGTCATGACAGCAACTGTGGGAGAACCATGGTGCACCTCAGAGTATGAAAAATCAATGTAAAATGTGACTAAAGGACATGAAAATTACCCTGGAAAAATGTCTACGTTTGCCCATAAAAATGAAATAGAAAACAGCGTGCCTTGATCTTGAATACAGTGGGCAGATCTGGTCCATTCTTACCATCTTCAAAAAGTTATCATAAAATTAAAAAAGGTTTAGAAAGACAACAAGAATTGGTAGGGAACTGCTCTGTAGAAGGAATGACTAACCAACTAGGACACTCAAGGTGATAAAAGAAAAAGAAGGAGCAGCGTGATGTAGATGTACAGAACCTTGAGTAGAGTAGGAAGAGCACACCAGGATCTCTCTTCTAGGAGAAGAACTGGGATCATCAGATGAAATTAGTGGGTGGCATGTTCAAAATCAAAGCTGTTTTTAAACAATGTACAGTTGAGAAGTTGGAAGTCCTTGGAGCAGGATTGCAGTGGCTCTCAAAAATTTTACACGTTAGACAAATTCAAAGAAAAAAAGAAAATCCATTAAGGGTTATTCAATATGAAAGTATTCTCTCTGATTTAGAAAGCTCCTGAGCACAGACTTCTTGAAGTGATGTTATGGTGGCACATCTGAAGGTGGCATCGGACGGTCTGGTGTCAAACTGTTATTACATTGGAACAAGAGTCAAGCGGTCAAACGGTCGGCAGTAACTTCGTAGGATAAATTTCAGCCTGTGCTTCTCAGTGTTGATAAATGTGCAGGGATGGAAAGAAAGGTCTGCAAGTGGAATTACTTTTATTTGTTTCTTTCAACAGGTCAATAGGAGAATTTTGAATAAAAACTAACAAGACACTCTCCTGAAACCCTTTGGACTTCATGTAAGTGCAAACACGGATTGTATGAACTTTCCTAGGGCTAGGGAGTGACCCTGAAGACCAAGCATGGTTTTGATTATATTTATTTCTTATTGGGGGCTGATTTATGAACAGAGTAGGGTCCAACTGTATTGTGTTAGCTTTGCCGAGCAAATCCATCAAATCCATGGACTTGGTAAATGAAGATTTCATAAGATGCTGCAGTTTCATCTTTTTTTAGTTCGGGGTCTAAATGTCAAACAGAACTCTTAGCTGTGATGTTTCCTTCTCACAGAAAGCAAAGGCAATGGGTAGGCCCATTGGGAATGAAACATTTTTTGCCAAAGGCAGAACAAATCTTGAGACTGGAAGGGAGAGGTTAAAACCAAACTGTGTAAGGGTAAAAACCAGAAGCCACAGCATGTGGGAAAAGGGCAGCATCCAAGAGCAAACTTCATGCAGAAGTCCTAAAAACCCCCCAAATGAACAAATAACAGAGGTCCTTCTAGAAATTAAAATAGAATCTAAATGCAGAAGAAGGACAATAAAGGTCTGTGGCTCAGAAAAGCAGTTGAGAAAGAGAAGGAAGGGCAATGCTCTGCCACTTCTATCACCATGTGAGCTGCATGTAGAGACAGGTGGGCTTACAGAGGGTTTCCCGTGGATACACCAGCACAAATGTTCCTCCATCATTGCTAGTGTATGCATACCACAATGTAGTGCATCTACAAACAACCACCTGAATTAAAACACTGTTTCTCCACATCAGTTTTCATGTTTGTCTTGAAATTTTAAAATTTGACCCAAGGCGATATATAATGGGTTACTGAGAAAGCTTTCTACACATGAATTTCTTACCTAAATGTATTCAAGGGCTAGAAGCTAAGTGACAAGACATGGGAGGAGGAAAGAAAATGAGATATTTTATATTTACTTTTATTCTTTGAAAGTCACTACAGCATTATCTTGTGTACAAATACTGGCTCAACAGATGAGAAAGGCTTCTGCTCAACAGGTAAATGCTACAGTACAAAGTCTAAGATTTGAAAGGGACCCTGAGCATGACTCTGTGTTTCTGCATGGTTCAGATATCCACGTATTATTATTCCTGCTTTTGAAAGATGTTTCATGAAGAGATAAGACAGCCTTTATCTCATCTTAATGAACCAATACCAACACTTTATATTTTTCTACCTGTACATATTTTCTTTCCAGGTGATTATAACCCTATTTGTTGAATTTCCCTTCCGACAAGCTTAAACTTTCCACATTTTGTAATGGAGTACATCCAACTAAAGTCATGGAATAACATATAAACAATCCAGCAGTAAGAAAAAGAAAAGAGTTTCAATAATCATCTGTGAAACCAACTAAACAGAAGGACTGAACTTTCTACCAATGATGAAAAGCAGAGGGAAACTGCAGAAACCACATGTCAGGGAAGTTTCCCAAATGTGATTGTGGGTGTAGTCCGGTGGTCTGTGCAAGACAAAGAGAAAAGCAAAACAGCAAGAAATTTGAAGAACAATGAGCAGAAAGAAGGACCAAAATGAGAGCTTTAAAATCCACTATGTTATGTACAAGATTTCTTTTTTTTCAGAGAAATTTAAAGAACAAACACAATCTTTTTTGTATCATTTAAACAAAACCACGCACTTGCTTTGTACAACAGATTTCTAGATTTCTTTTTTAAAACTGAAGTATGCGTATTTATTATATTTAATTGCCATATCTCAATATTTTAAAAAGAATTTATATGAAGTTGTGCCTGTGATTGCAGAGGCCTAGACTTAATTCTTTTGAATCTAAGTTCTTTGAGTATACTTATATTAATGATCAGATACTGCTCATAGTGTAAAGTCTAAAGTAACTTCTGTGATTTTAGTTTTCAAATACTCTCAGGCATTTTCATTTATTCTTTTTTTATGAACATAAGAGAAAAAAGAATATATAACACGTCTTTGGAAATACTCCTTTACTTTTTGTTTCAATTAGAAAAAAATTCAATCTTTAAATTCTACCTTCTAAATT
>VZTA01018817.1:0-19251 GCA_013398855.1 Mohoua ochrocephala | reverse complement strand
GCATGTTCTCTAAAAAATGGCAGGGGAAAAAAAGTACCTAGTCACTAATGCAACTTCTGGTAGTCCTTCTGTTTTCCTTTTGTTTTCCTTGCTTTTCAGTCTGGCAGACTATACCTGAAGCTCAGTCCTGGGTAATTGCCAAAATCCTTTTTTTTTGTTTTTTTTCACAGAAGCAGTGAAACAATGAATATCAAAGTCTTTTGAGGCTACAGTTATCTCAATTATTTTAGATTATTTTGAGGAGCATTTAAGTAATGGAAGTATGAAAAACAAATAACACTGAATAACTGTAAAAATATTATTTCCATTGTTTTTGTATTGAATTGAATTCAAACACATGTCTAAGCAAACTTCTTATAATCATTAATATATTTATGAGATAGTCATCACTAATACGTAATTGAATATTGTAGAGGTGCAAGACAGCAATATTAGAATGTTCTGAGGACAGTCTAGCTAAACAATCAATGCAGTGACAACACAAACTGAGAAGTTGTTAAAACAGTTATTGTTTGTCTTTGCACGTCTGGCATGGTTCCAGAAATAGAGTGGGTTATAAGAAGGCTATCATATCATATTGTACCACTCACCATTACAGACCACTGAGAATCTGAACAAGCAGCATGAAGTATAAAACATGGTTTAGTTCAATTAAAAGTTTCATCATTAGATAAAATGATTGCTTGAAATCCTCTGGTTTATATTACGTAGCAAACGAAACACAATGATCTCCATGCTCTTTTCTTGCTTTAAGACCAATGGAAGTCCCACGTGGCAAGTGAGAGGGTAAAGACAGGAAAAGAGTGACATGGACAAAAAGCAAAAACAAAGAAGGGAGGAAAAAAATTAGAGGAGATGGGGTTTAAACCTTTTCTAGATTTTTAAAACTGAAATAGTCAGTTTTAAAAGTAAAGAAACTACACAACAAGCTGTTGACTAGCATGTGTAGCTGTTAATAAACCAAGCTACAAGAAAAGCTGGTCAAATATTTTCCAGTGGAACAGTATTCCATCAGAAAACGCTAATGGAATGGAACCAAAACCTTCCATAAGAACACAACGACTTCTTGAAAAGTTTTGACAGAAACCAGGCAGAAAGGCAGGCTAAATAACCAATGTGTCTCTTCATCTTTTCTCTTGTCAGCCAGATGGCTGGTGAGTAGCCTGCCAGGCTGCTTGGCTTCTAGTTTTCATAGAATCCCTGACTTCTTGCCTGATGGGCTGCCAAACAGCTGGAAATCCACATCTCCAGGAGCTCCTAAGCTTTTTGGCTTCTCGTGGTCTCCAAGCTCTCAGGCAGCTGCTTTGCATGGAACTTAGGGCCCAAGGCTCCTGTGTGAGGGAGATACAGGCTGCACCCTTTGCTACCCGGCTTCCATGTTATGTGTTTTACAGGAACTGGACTCCCATATTTGTAGACATTAAAGACCTCAGGGTAATTTATGTCAGTCCATTCAGGATCTCAAACATGTCTGCAGGAGGCCCAAATAACTCCTGAGAGTTGGTTCACTAAACTAGGCAGCCTGTGTCAAGAGTCATCGGATGAGCTGGTTCTGTATGTACCTTGCAAGCACAGCAGTCACTTATGGATTCACCAAGCCAGGTCTCAATTCCTGGGCTTCTTAAATCTCTGAGGACCCTGGTTCTCTGGAAGGCTTCAGGGGCCAGCTAAAACTTCCTTTTCGTCTCTCTTATGGTATGCTTTTAACACTTACTTAATAAAAAATGCTTAAAAATTTGGAAGATCTAAATCCAGATATCAGGGATTAAAACTGCATAAAATGAGAGCAAATATAGAGAGAAGTAGGTATGACAGATGTAAAAAATTATAGTGTCTAGAGAAAACGAATAGAAAAATGGAAAGAGAGCAGTAAGAGCATTAAGTTTGAACCACCAAGGTTTCTGTGTAAAATTGCAAGAAGCAAAGCAAGGCAAACAAAGAAACTGGAAAATGCTGTACATATGCAAGAAGGGAATTTTGACATTTTAGGCTTAACCCAAGAATGGTACATAAACAAAAATGCATTGGGAGCAGTTAACTAAAATTTTTATAACGTAAAACAAAGGAACAACAGTGTGCAGTATGGAGCATGATTATCTTTATACACTATAGTTTTAAATTAGTAAAATGTGTAATCAAAGCATCTTAATGTATTTAAAACAGCAAATAGTTTTACTATTTTTTAAAATTAGAAGAATTTCCAACTTCAACTACATTTCTTTGTTATTCTTAGAAAAGAAATGTTCTCTGTGGTTTTACACATATGGTTACGTTAAACTTTCCATAACAAGCAAAATCTATGTAAGAATAGGTCATTGGCAGCATATTTTCTACCCAAAGGTTAACTCCAGGCTGTTGGTTGCAAAACTCACTTCCTCATTATATAATACTGTTGCAGGAATGAAGACTAATTGACCTTCACACAAACCCATGTTGTGACCCTTCCCTCTTAAACCTGGTTTAGTTTTGATTTGGTTTGGGGGTTTTTTGTGTCAGCATGGAGATTCTCTTTCCCCCTATGAAAGAAATACACAGACAACTTCAGATGTCTCATCATCTTTCATCACATCCATGATACTCCCCTGTAGAACTGAAATCACAATTTATCAGAAAAGGGTGAGATGTCATTCTACAACTTGATTTTAAGAAAACAGAATAACTTTCTCTCTCTTCTCTTTCAAACCCCCAGCTTCTGACTCTTTACTTCCATTATTTTGACAGACAGAACACAGCCCTGTAACAGCTACTGAGAAATAATTAACTCTACCCTAGCTGAAACCAGGACAACTCTATGCATAGATGGTTTAATGAAGTTCTTTAAGAAAGCCTTACAGTTGTAGCTATAAAAAGGCTAAAACTGAAAGTTGAAAGTTGATATGCAGGCACATGGGACAGAAAACCACGATGCCTGACATTACCATTCGCATTCTAATGTTTGCACCCAAAACTCTACTAAATATGCGGACAGAAAACAACCTCTAGAACTTTTTTCCCTTTTCTTTTTTTTTTCTTTTAATTTATTTAAAGATTCTAGTAGAAAGTTCCTCTGTGAGGAAATAGGAATTTTCATACAGACTCCTCAAGCTGGCAGTGTTCCCCTTATTGGCACAATGCATTTGGGTGATTTTTATAATAGCCCAAATTACATCTTTGTAGAATTTCTCCAAATGTTTATGTTTGGGCTCGTGTATGTTGGGAGAACATTACAAATACTGTTTTTCAAAGAAGCATCATAACCAAATATTGCTGTTCCAACATCAACAGAGTTGAATAGACTTCTCTTATTCATTTTTCATAATCATTTGTGTTTCTTGGACAGTGCACTTACACTTTGCCACTAGCAATGTGCCTGCAGTAGCAACTTTTCCTTTTGGAAGTAAGGAACTAATTAATCAGAATCTGCTTCTATTAAGATCATTCCTTTGAATAAATTACATTTGTGACTCTTTATGTCTTGTATTTTAAAGAAAGGAATGAACTAATTTATCCAAAATCATGAGATACTTGTCTAAAACTCCCAAGCAGCACTTTCAGGTACTGTGCAAACTTTCTCAGGAGAGTTTTACTACACAAATTATATCACTGACAGCAAGATCTTCACTCTACGAGAAATTAATCCGGCTAAAAATATTTAGAACTAATGCTGGCATATGAAGTGATGACTGACATCAAACCAATATTGTGGTTGTCAGAGTTCTAACAGTCTATGTACTACAGCATACAACTCATATCCTCTATTTAAAAAGTCATAGATCTGTCATGGACCAAATATCCCTGACCTTTACCGTATTTCTGTAACAAACAATATCACTTGGCTACATCACACTGATAAAATTCTATTCTACGGGAAGTACTCTTAAACAGATTATGGCTAGAGTAAGCATGAAAGAGAAACATGTAATCACATACTATGACAATACCTGTCCTATCAGAATGATTGATCAGCTTCTAAGATTTTATAAACACAGAAAATAACCTTTAACTGGGTTGTAAAATGAAAATGTCTGTGCAGAAAAATGGATGCTGCATTGCATTGTTATAAAAATTTGTTACGATACTACTAACAAGTTCAATTTCATCTGTGAACCTCCACAACACAGAAGAGAACCACTACAGCTTCCACAAAAGAACACAAAAAGAAAACAGACTCCATTCTCACAGCTATTTGAAACACAGTTTGCGGTCCCAAGCACAGGCTTTGAAAGGCCAGAACACACATAACCCTTTAAAGTCATGTCCTTATTACTGCTTTTGAATAAAGCACTGCATAAACCAAACTGCTTCTTGGAAGAGCGTGCGAATTGTTGAATAATATTAACGTTGAACAAAAAAAACCCAAATTCTCTTTAGATAGAAATAGTTGCTGCACTTCCTCAGTGTGGCTGTAGTTGCTGCTTTATACATATTTCTTTCTATTCAGTGTCAGCGGAAAGGGTATTATTGGTAGGTTTGTTTCAGTGAGCCACTTGGTCTCAGTGTCACACAAAGAACTCTTTGTGGGATCACAGATTAGCATTAGGGCAGGCAGCCAAGAGAGATGAAAGGAGGATAGCTACACTAAGGGTGTACATAGCTTGCACTCATCAAACACCCCAGGGATAAAAATGAAGAAAAAAATCCAGGTAATGCATAATTTCGGTAGTTGTCCTCTATTCCCTTAGTTTCTAAAAAAGTGCTTTTAGTGGAAGTTCTAGCAATGTGCAGTTCTACTCTGGCACTTCAAGTCACAGAGTCTTACACGTAGGAAGTATTACCTCAGTACTGAGATCAAGTAGTATTTTAACAATCAGTTATAGCAATATTGTTCAAGAGGGAGGCAGGTATATTCGTATCTTGACAGAGGAGACATGTTTAGATTGTACCATTAGGTACCAAAAAACTTTACTGCACTTGAGTGTACATTTAGATAAAAGGATGAAAAGATAATTCAGAAAAACCAGCACGTGTGAAAAATGACAAGCAAGCTGCCACTGTAGAAATCATTGTGAAGAAATATAAAATGCTTAAGTTATAAAAATCAAGACCAAATATTCTCACAATATATCCATATATCTCTAACTACACCAAATCATCTACATAAATTAATAGCAGCCATACAGTGCTCAATTCCAAACAGGAAACTGCCTGCAAAGGATGCTACAGATATCTAGCACTCTGAAGGAATTACTATTCTTTACACAGTCAGGATCTCCAATTCTGTGTAGAAGGATATATATTTTTGGTATAGTAGATAAAAGATGCGAATGTTGCATTAAATACAGAGGTAAATCAGAAATGGAAGCTAGTACTGTACAAGGATTAAGGAATAAAGTTAGTACTCTAGGAAACTTCTGATGGGAAACAAAATCTTGCCCATTTATTTTACCACGTCAGTGCTAAGAATTCATAGAAGATGACTTGCAGCTTATCCTCACTATTTTATCTCTGTTTGGAAACTGACATGAAATAAATGAATAGCTCATTCTTCTGTGCACAAATGACCTGCACAACCACCACTATTCACAACTGGCACTTTCTGTTGGCAGTCAGAGCAGAAAACCTGAAGATTACATTGGCACTGAGTCTAAAATATGCTCTGAAACCAAATGATGGTCTCTTGAGAACACAGCTGAAGTACCTCACAGTGGAGAACAACTAGAACTACCCATGCTATTCATAGCCTGTGAGTAGAAGCTTTCTGTTTTCAGCATTGTCAGATTTTCATCATGCTTTATTTGGCAACAGTAAGCTTAGGTCCTGGTAAGTTATTAAAGTATATTTGCCAATACAGAAAACACTGTAAAGGCAAAACAGATTATATAATGGGTGCTAGATGGAGGACCATGCACTTTTGAAAAGTAAATACATATGTTTTTTAGGCAGTTAACAGAATAAAAAAAAAGAGTGTAAGTAGCAAACAGCAAAGTACTGCTGGAAATTATCCAAATATAAGAATTATATGTGAGTGCATATATAACAAAACTATTACTTTAAATACTTTCTTACCTTAGCATTTTCAATACAAGGACAAAGAGCCCAAGCTGCACTTGCTTGAACATCTGGGTTGGGATTTTTCAACAATGACCACAGCAAGCGAACTCCATCTAGACCGTCAATTATCCTGGTGCAGAAACAGACCAAAAAGGGAAAATTAATTATGGGGTACACAATGCTGAATCTTAAATTTTATCAGTTTATTTGGAACACTGCTCTAAGAAACACTGGCATGATTTTGACACACTGTTTTCTTTATGCAAGTGCTTGTGTTTTATTGTCAGCTAATCACCATCAACATACTCAGTAAACAGTGCCCACTATAACAGATGGGTGTGAACAAATGATGTAAAGACAGAATGTTTTCTAACTAAATCTCATTAATGTCATTTATTTTTTTCCAGCACTGTCATTCAGAGTTCTTATAGAAGATAAGGTAAACTACATTATAACCAGAACTCATAAATGTGAAAACAAGCATGTGACTTTTTAACGATCTGCATGCAAAGTGAAATCTGAATTTGAGTATACTGGCTTCTTTCATATAGTAATAAATACTTTCCAAAACAAATATTTATGCCCAAAACTGTGTACTTAACTTTTTATTCAGTCTATGCTTAATGTATTTACCTTGCTCTATGACATATTTTAAAATACTATGTTTCTAATCAAGCACTAGAAATTAAAATGGTCACACCACAGAGCATCCTTTGTTGGACACGAATAACGTGCAACTTGTTTCCCATATGTTCCTTACTAACAAGACCAACACTGAGCACTATGTTATAACTGCTTAAACATACTGTAATCAAAGTATCTTCATGACTAGCTGAGAAATGAATTATCATCAGAATCATCTCTACACCATCTGTGTTATGTTTACATATCGATCAGGCTTGGGGATCATAACTTCACATTAGGTTCCAGTGAATACCCTAAATGGAAAGGAAGGTCAAACAAAACTTAATAGCCTTTACTAACATGCCTTTTTTCAAAAAACTGTGTTAAAGCAGATGAGCTGAAGTTGAAGAAAAGCAAGTACACCTTCATTGTCTAACCTCAAAAGTAAAAAAATTCAGTTGCATACAATGTGTTTGTATCTTTAACTGTAAATGCAAGAGAATTCAAAACACATTTTTAAGAGAGCTTGAAAACAGCAGATAAAGCATCTCATTTGTGTTCACTATTTATGCTTTGCCAGGAAATTTCAAAACTAACTATAAAATGAACTTTGTATGTAATTCTATCATCATATGAAGCAGAAAAAATAAATAAGGACATGAAGTCTGTCTAAAATAAGCAAGGACTTTATTCATAACATTTTTATGCAAACCGGTTAAACAACTATGTTTTTCAAAAGAATACTTTTTAAACAAAGCTATGGTTAAGCTAAAAAACCCTAAGTTTTTAAGATCTGTCAGTTTCAGTACAGCTTATTCTACACACTCAGCTCCAAATCAACTGCAAGAAAATCATCATTCAAAGGACAAATTCAGAAGTCTTAGCACAACAAAATAAAACAGTATGAGCACAAACTACACAATTACACATATACATTCACCTAGTAAGGGTGACTTAAGTAAAAGCTTCAAAACAAACTTTTAAGTCCCTCCAAACCCCAAACACTTTTAAGCAATTTTAACATTACTCTCCTGTCATTTCAGAAAGTACAAGGAATTTTTTCCTATATTGGAATTAATTAAAGAAGAAGTCATGAATCTTTCCTCTAGTCAAGCAGAGTACTGATCATTTACCAACATGAGGTACTTCCTCCCAAGAGGGACTAAATATAAATGACCCAGCTCCAACAAGCATATAAAAATCAAGAGACAGAAGCCAAACACTGAGCTCAGATTTTTCCACCACACTTAAAAAAACAACCTCTAGGCTGATTTATCTTTTCTTTCTATTTTTTTAAAGCTTCCTTTTCAATTGAAAGTTTACTTTCATTTTCTTTTCAGTTTTCTTGTCTTCTCTTCAGTGTTTCAAGGTAAACTAGACTCACTCTATCGTTAATTTTCTGAAGAAATGTTTTGCTTTTTGCTTAAAGACCAGAAAGACCAGTTGCCTTAGATCAACAGAACCCAGCTCAGAATACCTGAAAGTATAGTTCTCTGACCATTCAACATCCATAAAATTAAACTGAGAAACAGTAGAAACAAAACAATAAAATCCCCAAATTACATTGTTCATCACTGATTACTTGCAGTTACACTAGATTAACAAAAATAAAAAGAACTCCACATACAGGAATGATGCTCCTAAATTCTCGTTCTGGAAGAATTATCATTGTGTAATCACCATGCAAGCACAAACCTTGTTATTTTCATCTTGCTGAGAACGTACATTTGCCAATCTAGAGAGCGCTGCTAAAGAGTTCAATTTTTTAATCTTCCTATGGTTTCATGGCACAATCCAGCAGATGAAGAAAATAGGTGCTGAATGAGTGTATTTGCCCTAACAGCAAAGGGAACACTAAAATAAATGGTCCCGAAAAATGTTTCCTCTATAAAAGGGCTTAGACGTTAATTTCCTTCCCATGTAAAAATTCCTTTTTAAAGCTGACAAAAATACACATTCAGTTTTCTTTACAAAGAAACAAAGAGAGAGAGAGAGGGAAACAGACCTGTAGTCTTGAAAATTTTAGCTTTGATGACATTATGCTAAACAATATTATGATTTGCTTTTGCATATAGTTTTTGTATCTAATTTTCTTCTCAAAATGTATTATAATATCATTAGCAGGATGCGGCAATAAAGCTTCTTATCACAATAAATACAAGCAAATATAAAATTTACTTTGGTTGGCATTCAATTCTGTATTCATCCATAGTTAGCACATTGTTCACTCTGTGGTTTCAGTCACTTAAATGATGTATTTTATAATAATTTGCTGATATTCTGATGATAAAATCAAACTACAGTACAATCTGGAGCAATCCCCTACTCTTGGGACTGTTAAAAGACAGGTTTTTTAATAAAAATGTAAAACATTTTCTTTGAAAGCTGAATGGAATCTCATAAAAGCTGAAACAATACAATATTTAGTTGATAAAAAAAAATCTTTATTTAATACTTTAATATTCAGATATTTAACTGCTTTATAGAATAGTTGATTTGCTATTGTATGTACGTACGTATGCAATGTATCTAATATACGGGACATTATTAATAGTCAAAATCTTAACAGGCATGAAACTCACCCAAAGCAGAAATGTAAACTTTATTATAAGTAGTTGCCACTTGGTCCTTCACTGCAAATACATAACAATATATAAATATGTGGAGTTCAAAGGCAAGAGCCCAGTTTCTATTCCTTAGTACAGCAAAGGCATCTCACAATAGAACTGGACCACCTCTTCTAATTCAAAGCCCTCTGTCACAGACTGATCTTATTTGATCACCGATAGAATTTAGAATAGGTGTAGATTATTCAGCTTCTCACAACAACTAAAAGAAGTTGCAAGGGCAGTTAGAACTGGCTGAAGAGGCTCTCCTGTCACGTGCTCCTGCGCTGGCCAGACAAGATTAGAGCGGAGGTGAAGGGATGTATTCAGCTGGCATCATCACTCCTACCAAAAGGCAACTGCAAGGTGTAGGACCAAAACATCTTCCTGCTTCCAACACAGAACAAATGCACGGTGTACATAGAATAGGTCTTACGGGCAAATAATTTTACTGCAATTAAGCCCATTCAGAGATGACTGCAATTGTTAGGTTACAGTGAATTGGTGTTTGCTATTTGACCAGTGCAGATTGGTCAACTTAAGATAATTTTCTTAATTACTTTTGTTGTCTGTTTACAGGCAAAAGTTGCTTAATGAAGACTTTTCACATTATTTAAGAATCTCAATATCATTATATCATTGAACAGTATGAGCAAGATGTGGCTTATGATTCTAGAAATTTACTTTGCTTTTTTTAATATATCTGAAATTAGCAAAGCTTTTAATCTGAAATAGTACTTCTCTTTCAAACTAAAACTTAATATTGAACATTTCCAGCAGAAATGTCAACACGAATTGCCTAAACACACATGCATACACACAGCCTAGACATCTGTTTGTCATATCTATCATCTTTCTCTGCTACAATGTTACTTACCAGAACTTTGAGAACTTCAGTTTAATTGCCTGCCAATTTAGACCACAAATACAAATGTAAATAAACAAAGTTATACTGACTCTGTATTGTGCTCACTGGTAAGATTACAGGGTTTAATTCTGTCAGAATGTAATCTCATCTTTTTTTGAAACCACAATTTAGCATTTTTCTTAAAACTTTCACTAGTTGCTGCTGACTGCTTTGATAAATAGTATTATATACCAATGACTACAACTCCATCTGCTTGGCTAAAATAATCGTACATTTTCGTTTATAAGATTCTAAGCCCTCAGTTTTGAATGCCACGGATGCAGTCTATGGATTTTCAAATGAAAATCTAGAGTCAGTTAAAGAATAAGCACTAGTCCTCCGTTTTTAGTAAAAGAAAATGAATAACTTATAAAAAAATTCCTCAAAAAGATAAATATACATAAAAAATGTACAGCAGCATCTCTGTCAGTCTTGGTCAGCAGACCAAGTATGGAGAACAGCTTCATGCTGTCTACATAAGAGTAATGAAGTTCAGTCACATAATTATGCTGGGTTTTTTAGATAAGTCAACTTATTTTTGGCTGTGAGAGAAGCTGGCTGCTGTTTTTTGTTTCAAATAGCTCAATAGAGCCAGTAAGAATCATTCTTAATTGTTTCAAGTTGCCTTGAACTAAAGGATTGGTGCAGAAAAGTAACACTAGTGCACCTTCCATTCAGTAGCTGCAAGAGTCACAGTGTCAACTAGGAAACATGGCAGAAATAAAATATATAAAAGACATACAGAAGATGTAGATTCACCTATTCACCTATCAGTCTCTCTGTCAGTGCAAGCTTCCTCCATGGAACATAAGATAATTGCATAGTATTTCCCTCAGAATTTAACTGCACTGCTTCACAGAACATTCTCAGCTTTTTCTAGTCCATATTGATGTTTTATTTCTTATATTAATCACAACCTCTTCATTACATATCCTTGAATCATTTACAGGAATTATGTGAGCTCCACTCTTGGCCTGTATGGTCTTCACATACCTGCTGCTGCAAGGATAAGAACATTCAAAGTAGAAGACTGCTCAACTGAATATTTAGTCTCTAAGCCACACTTTGTTAAACACACTTGCAGCTAATGAAACTAAGAATATATCTGAAAATTCTCAATCCTTATGAGGGCTTAAATTTTTCTACATATGAAAGTCAATGATAGCACAATCCAGGAAAATCATCATAATTTTCAAAGTTTCTATAATGCCAAACTAAAAAAAGTTACACTGTAAACAGAGCCTGTCTGTACCACATGACAAAAGACTCCCAAGCCTCAAGACCCGCCAGCCAAATTTGGAGAGACGAAGGCAGTAGAGAAGAAATGATTACCCAGAACCTGTCAAACCATTCTGAGAAATAAGTGATTATGAAATAAAAAATGTAATAGAGATCCAGCTACATGAATCTGAAAGACCATAAACAGCTAAGTATCAACCTGCTGCAACAGAAACTTCTCATCACCTGTAGATACTTACAGGCTACAAGTGGCTTTGCTTTGCTTCTTTCTAGAAGGCAATCTTGGCACATTTCCACACCCTTGTTAAGAGGTGTCTTTTTGCTTAAGAACTTTAGAAAATGTTTACAGAAAGAGACTGAACTCCACAGTAGATTCTAACAAGGCTATTTATTGTTTCAGGCCCCAGTTTTGTAAACGGAAAAGAGTCATACGACAGACTGTGTGAGTGCATTTCATGTCTTGGGTGACTTGTTCTTCCCCAAAAGATGAGCACTTTGGATGAGGAGATGAGAAGATACAATTTCAACGTCTGCTGTACTGGTCTGAGAGGAGGAGAAGGGAGAGGAAAGGACTTTTTTCTTTCTTTCTTTTTTTTTGGTTTTTTTTTGAGAGAGAGGTGGGGGTCAGTGGTGGGTGGGGAGGTTGCTTGTAAGTGCCCTGTGAGAGGCAGAGCACTCAATCAAGGAAATCATTTAAACACATGAACAGTTACACTGCTGTCAATGATTTAACTAAGCATTATTTTTAAACATTTTGCTGAATTAGTATCAAATTTATCCACACTTGGATGAATCATGCTTTGGGAAAAATACAGCAGCATTATCACTTCTAGTACTACAAGCATAGCTAGCACAACACATCAGGTACATGGCACAGTCTTGCCAATAACAATTTTTGTGTGGACTTTTTTTTTTGTAGTAGCAAAGAGTATATTCTACACTTATTTAACATCTTGCTTACTTGCTAATGTTTTGAAATACTTTTAGAAACACTTCTAAAGTTGAGAACTTCAACAGAGAATGTTTTATATGAACCAAATTCAACATTTGATTCCTTTGTTCGCTCTTTACAAACTCTAGAATACAAATTTTGTCCCAAACCTGTACTTTCTCCTTCTTAAAGACAAGACAGACTTTGTTCTATCACAATTTCAGCAGCAACTCGAATTTTTTTTTATGCTTATACTGAACACATTCCAGTATGAAAGCTGTCCATACTGGACACTACAAGTGACAGTTCTGAGTACTGGAGTATGTCTGACGTTTTATAAATATCAATTTATATTTATTGGCATTTAAGCTTCTCAGTATTTGCAATGCTAATTCTCTTAGGTCAATACCTTATGCTAAAGGCTGATTTTTAGTGAGAAATGTCATTTAAATGATTTCATTTATTTGTATTTTTATGCTACATGGCTAACTGTTCATACAACCCATGTTTACGGTTGTGTACCATCCAGCCTTTTGCCACTGGGTGACAGCCAAAGCATGAAAACAAAAGTCCTATTCAGGAAAAGAATTCCCTGCACTGCTATATGAATATCAAGTGAATTATGCAAATCAGAACAGGAGGAGCTTAATAAAACTCTCTTTCTGACCTCCCTTATGTATAAGGAGGGAAATATGCTGAGAATCTTGAAGTAAATATCCTTGTAAGAGAACAGTAGGCGCAGCAAATATTGACCTCAACATTTAACTGAAACACTTCATCATAAAACTCAACGATCTTCGTAATTTGTACGAATCTACATCGCAAAATCAAAGACAGTCTTTTTCTTTGGTTTTGCAAAGGAATAAGGGGAGAAAAGGGTCCAAAACTGTCTCAGTTCACAAAAGGAACGACGGAGAGGGACAAAAGAGATATACAATACAAATAATACTCTACTGCAAAAAAAAAAAATTAAGTTTATTTTCATGACAGTAAATGTGCATGTTTCCTTTTAGAATAACTTTCTCTAATTTAGGCTATTTTTAATGACTTGAGAACAGATGTAAAAAGAGACGGCAAAACATGGACCTATCATGCAGCACTTCAAAATGGTGCTTTGCAGCTTTGAGTTTCAACTTTAACAAAAATCAATTTCCTAAAAGTTTATTTGATTTTTCTCAATATGCAAAAGCTTTACATTCTATATATTTCCTTAATAATTTTTTTTTATCTATGGCATATTTACAGCAGTATGTAACTCACCCACATAATTCTGTAAAAAGCAAAAAGTAAAATATCTTTTAAGTCGGATTAGAATTGACTCTATATGCATCAGAATAACCAAATTTTTTTCAATATTTAAAATGCTGTGAATATTAATAACTTACATCATATTTTCAGGTTCCATTGCACAAGCTCCCACTGCTTTGTTGACATTCACAAGTAGTGCCCGATCAGTCGTAGTGAGTAACTTCACTATAGGTGCAATTCCACCACATCTGCGGACAGTGCCTCGATTTTCTTGCTCTTGGCAGCATTCTCCCAGTGCTCCAATGACATTTTTAAGGACCTCTTCAGGCTGATCAGTAAGCAGTGTTACCAAAGTTTCTACAGTTTTATATTCCTGAAATCTAAAAGACAGCAATAAATCCAAAGCTATTATTTTCCATAAGTTACCACTATAAGCTTGATTTTATAATTTAAGTATTATTATAATTGAAGTACATGTTTTAATTTCTGAATGTAAATCATCTTGTTGAAGAAATCCCATAACGAGTAAACCATTCCAATCACTTACTGTTAGTGTGACATACAGCCTAATTTCTTACTCTGCCTTTCTAACTACATTTCTCTAATTCAGCTGTCTAAGAATCTCCTCAGTAGTTTGAGGGTTTTTTTAAAGCTGGCATGTGCATGCAACACCTACAAATAGCTGAAAACAAACCAGAAGACTGGCAATTACTGTGCTATCCTAACTTCCAGCACTTTTTACTGCTACGTTAACAATAGCTAGAGTAGCATTGTACCAGACCCTCCTCCACCTCTCTGAACCAAAGGATCACCCTTTTCACTAAACACCAGCTTTTTAGAGAGTTTACCCTGACCAGTTTTATACTTGGTTCAGGCCTAACACGTTGTATTTTCCTCAGGTCAGAACCACAGTTCTAGTACACTTCTATAGCACACTGTTAGATTCCAACTAGTAATTAAGAAATAAGTTGACAGAAATTTGACTTGACTGCTATATTAATACTTTCCTCAATTCTTCATGGAACTTTTGATACTGAAAATCAGAACTACGTTTTTTAAAATCTTGGAGGTCCTATCCTAAAAAGAGGTGTGTGCTAAACCTCGAAAGTTCATCTTTCAGAACAAGACTTTTTCCTCGGTGCTGGAAACATCTTCTAAGTTGGTTTTTTTTTGTTCAAAACTTAAGAGGATTCTTAACACCTAACAAATACTGCACCTGTCTTTTATACATTTTCTGATACACCTTGACAGTTCCATGTGGTATATCAAGCCAGATCTAACATGTATATAATCTAATTATCAGAGAAAATTTCTCTAGGGGTACTGAATTCTCATTTGTGCTTTCCTCCCAGCCTCTAGCTTCTGGGAATGTCTACTTGAGCTACAAAAACTATTTTCCAGGAATCAGTTTCTCATGTGGCTTTTCTTTCATACAAAAAAATATTAGTATTTCTGAGATTTTTATGGCAGAACTAGATCTGTTTCAATAAAAATTAATCTTTCCAAGATGGATTATCAGCATAATAATTAAAGTAACTGAGAAATGAGAAACTTTTGTTTTTCATCATCCAAATCTTTGCTTAAAGAGAAATTTTCCTCTCTTTGTTCACTGTAATTTGGAAGTATCCCTACAATTATTTTTTTCAAGAGTAAACATCAACAGCATGAAAAAAAGAGTAAGAAAGTAAGCAAATAATTTAAAAAAACAAAACAAACTGATTTTTGTTGGCATTTCAACTGCTTCACAGATGGAATGACGTGAGCTGGCTCTGCAGCAGGCAGGCTGCACTCTGACAGAGCTGCTGGCTCGAGCCATCTTGTGTCCAGGAGCAGTACGGCTGCTCCCACACCCACTGCACCCGGAGCTCCATGGGCACAGGCACCTGTACCAGCTCATGGCTGAGTCAGCACATCTCAGCAGTGAACCTCAGGTACAGGAAATACCCTGGAGCACCTTAGAGATAATTAAGTGCCCCTGCAGGAGCCAGCAGGGTTTGTTAGTTCTAGCTTCGTGCCAGACTCAGGCTCATCCCTCCAGATCCACTTAGGTGTTTTCATATTATCCTCGCTCCCTTTTCTTTAGTGCCCTCCCATCTTGAGTTTGGATAAGGTTTACTGCTTCAGAGTCAGCACTGTATAACACATGAATTCAGCTGGAGCTGCGCCGGGCTAGTAACCTTTGTGGATCATCAAGCACTTGCCAAAGATATGTGAGTAGCCCAACAAAAATCTGTTTGCAGTTGGACAGAACTATTCCCTACAGCTATACTAATAAATAAAACAGGCTAGGGCTCATTCTCTAGCCCTGAGGACAAGAAGCACAACATAGCATCCATATGGCTAAAATCCCTTATCCCTGCAATGCAGGGTGGCCTCACCCATTCTGTCTAATGGGAACAATCTGTCGCCTGCACTGTTCCCAAGGAGTGTCTGGGCATTGTCTGGGAGAGCGCTTGCTGGCACAGGCCAAACCATGTACGGGACTGTGCTGGCAGTTAAACAGTATGGATAATCCCAACATAGAGCCTGAGCCCTGAAAGGTTTGGCCCTGTTTAATTAACTAGTACAGAGAGAGCCATTCAGTCCATCTCATCACTGATTGATCCAAAATCAGGACACCTCTGCACATACCCAAAGTCCACAGAAAAGAAGGACACATCCTCATGAAAAGTTAGCTTACTGTTCAATCAAGAATGCAAAAAGCAGTAGGACAGCAGTAAAGGATGTACAGACCATAGGTCTGTATACCAATAGTTTGAGAACTCATTTAGGACAGTAAAAAGCCAGAATGTAAAGCCTGGAAATCTTCCTAATTTTTATCCAGTCTTTATCTGTCGTATGTGCTTACCCAGCAAGGTACACTAAAATTAGGGCAGCAGGAAGATGTTACCTCTTACAAATACCCTTTCTAATCTTTCTAATGCATCTTTCATTCTTTTGTACAGAGCAGCATAATTTCAGCAGGAAACTTAGCACATATGCAGTGGAGCCAGTTTCTTTTTCTTAGGTAAGGTGCATGCATCTGATAAATTAATTTTAGATGAGAGGGTAAAGTGTTCTCAATCATTACGCTGCTCCGTGGAAGGTGGGGAGTGACAACTCCTACTGTCACATTCTCAGATAATTACTCTGGACCCTTGTACTGAGAGGTTGCTGGTACCTACAGTAGGACTCTCATCAGTTAATTCCACTCATTTAGAAGCTGAGTCTCCAGACTAAGCTACTTTTCTGAGCCCCTTCTGTAGTCAAGAAGAGAGGCATGTAGGCTAATTATCCTAGACTCCAGTATATTTCTAATATGTATTAGATATCTATCCTACAAAGAGATAATTTGGTTTCTGTCTCTCTTGACGGAAAATGTTAAAGTTAAGTGCACTACGTACTCTCTCTACCGTGCAGCAGAGATTCTGGCTTGTAAGCTACAGACAGGAGGGGGGAGATCAGATATGGCCACGTGTCAAATGTTTAGTGTGTGCTAGTACACCTCCTAACTCATGTCCTATAGCTTAACTAGAGGAACCACTTGTCTCCATTGACTGTTAATGTTCCAGGAATTTAACAATGTACCCTGGTGAGGTCAGGTGGCAATCTTTTAAGTACTATGAAACCTAAGTTGAAAGCCCAACTGATTATAAAGACTGATTATGAAGAATCATGACACAACAGTTTTGAAAACAATAGAGGCCTGTAAAATCAAAACATGATAATGTAATAAATGCTTGTAAAATTAAATTGTTACTTTAACACATTTTCTCTACTGATTGCACATTTCCAGATTGCTCCTGTCACAGCTGCCAAAAGTTGTTTGTTTTCACTGTTATCAAGCAGAACAGATAGTGGTTGTAGACCTTCATGTTTTCTAACCAGGTCACGTATTTCTTCATCTTCTGCACACTATAAAAAAACAATTAAACATATATATTAGGTAAAAAAGTGTAAAATGATGTCTTCAAAAGCTAGCTGTATTACATTTTAACTAGTAAAAGCTAATAGAGAAGAAAACATAAATATTATATTCAAGTATCTGAATATGCTAACAACTCACTAAGAGAGTTTGACAGTAAACTGCTCCTGTATATGCAGCAGTGCTTGTACTGTCACATTGTCCACTTCAGGGGCAAACAAACAAAAAACCAAAACAGCTCTATGCACAGTATGCTTTATCTCTCTCCACTGGTTACCTGTGCAACTTAGGGGTTGCACACAAGAAGAGCAAGTAGGAACCTAATTATAATATTAAATATGCAGCTAAAATATTCACATTTCTCTAATTTTTTGCACATTAGAGAAATAGTGAAATTAAGAAAATTTAAAGCTGACAATGACATGAAAACAAAGGGCTAATGCTGGTTCTGATCTACTGGTTATAATACAATTACCTTAAATATGGCACTTGCACAATGCATCTGGAGCTCCTCATGTTCACTACTCAGATTTTTCACTAGGTTCTCAATCATGCCTTCTGTCCTTATTGCAAGTCTGTAACTTGGCTAAAAAGATAAACTGCATCTTTTAGATCCTGCATATTAACCGTTAATAGGTCAGAATAATAATACAATGCCACAATTCTGGGGTTTGATATTGAGAAGCCTTGTACTTTACGGAAGCACAAGTCACTGTTGCCTTGAAAATACTATTGCTGATCTCAAAGGTAAGCAAATACAGACATTCTCTGCAGTGCCTTTCAAATCACCTGTAAAACGAGGTACTGCACTGCCTATCTTGTAGCCACTTGGCTTACGCAGAATGCAGAGTATTCTGAAAGGTGTCCAGACTCTCTGCTCAGACCCAAGAAAGCAAAAGATGCTGCAGAATGGGATCAAGAAGTACCCACTCACTTCATCGAGAACCAGCAGCCAAAACAACAGATCTATTCCTAAAACAAGGTTGGAAAAACATGTTCTAAGAATTAACATTTTTTAGTGATATTTTCATCCAAATTTTAACCTGCAGGCATTGTAACAGGGGATTATTTTTTAAGTGAGGGAAACATCTGTGTAAGAAATGCATTTAGTATTCCTTCCAAGTTAGGCCATACAAGAAACCCTCAAAAATGACACCTTCTCAATATATACTTACTGAACCTAAAACCTGCCAGGTTTGTGTCTCATGGAACATGCATAAATTTGTGAAATTCAAGAAGCTAATTTAAAATAGACAAAGTGCTTAATAATGTAAAATCTCTTGAAAAATTATGTCTTTTGTACCTCAAACTCACCAAGACAAATTAAGTATATTTTTTTAATCTGAAATGCAATATTACCTCATGTTCAAATGAAGATACAGAATCATAAACAAATAGAATCATTTAAGTTGGAAAAGATGTTTAAGATCATTGAGTCCAGCCATTATCCCAGCACTGCCAAGTCCACCGCTAAACCACATCCCTAAGTGCCACATCTGCACATCTTTTAAGTAACTCCAGGGATGGTGACTCAACCATTCGCCTGAGCAGCCTGTTCCAGTGCTTGACAATCCTTTTGGTAAAGAAATTTTTCCTAATATCCAATCTAAACGTCCCCTGATTCAACCTGAGGCCATTTCCTCTGATCCTATTGCTTGCTACTTGGGAGAAAAGAACGACCTCACATGGCTCCAACTTTCAGGTAGTTGGAGGAAGGGATCAGGTCCCCTTTGAGCCTCCTTCTCTCCAGGCTAAATACCCCCAGATCCCTCAGCTGTTCCTCATCACAGTGGGGAAGGGTCTTGTGCCCCAGACCCTTCCC
>VZTA01018813.1:0-18295 GCA_013398855.1 Mohoua ochrocephala | reverse complement strand
GGGCGGCCCCCTCCGTGCTGCACTCCGTGCTTTGTGTCACTGGTGGGGCATAAAGGTGGATTCCGAGGGAGGGGGGTCTCGCCCCAGATAAAAGCACTTCGGTGCGGGCCCCTCTGTGCTGAGCTGCCCCTGGGTTGGCTTTCCCTCGGTCCTGAGCCGGGACAGGCTCCGGTGCGAGGGCACAGGCCCAGGCCCGGGCCCTGAGGCCGTGGGGAGGTCAGTAGCACCCGCACTGTGTTGTGGTTTTTCTGGTGACAAGCGTCAGTCGTGCCCAAGGCGTCAGGGTGCCCTTCTGCACCGGGGCATGGGCTGGGTGGTGTGCGTGAAACCAGCCACCTGATGGTTCCTCTGCCTCCCTGCAGCGCTGCACCTGTCCCTGGTGTTTTCCCAGGAGCATGGCTTACTCGTCTTTATCCACAGATCCCTCACCTTCGAGGAGGTAAGTTGGCAAACTTTAAAGTAGCGTTTAGGTAGTGCTGTATGAGCAACATGTTACACATTTCAGATTATTTTTTTTTTAAACTTTTCAGTTTCGAGATTGCAGGGAAGAAGCATTGAAGTTTCTGTGTGTCTTTATGGAAAAAGTCGGTGACAAAATTCATCCTTACGCCTGTCATATTAAGGTGGGTAAATGAATATTATTTCCTGAAAGTGTTTTTGCCAGATAGCTGAAACAAGTCTGGTGGCTGTCATGTCATAACATTCATAGTTATACTTCGCCCCTCCCAGTCAGCCTTGCCCATCTCTAGTGTTCTTGTCAGAGCTGAAATAATTTGTTTGACATAAAGTGTAATTCATACCACAGAGCAGTGTGGGATTGTTTGTTCTGCTATAGACTTAATTTCATTAACTTTTCTTTATAGAACATAGTAGTTATTGGTTCTGAAAATTAGTTATTTTCATTGGAAATGATAGTTGTAACTTCTAATTTGTACAAGCTAAAGTGATAATTTTAAGTGTAAACTTTTAAATGATTCTGTAGGTGGTGGTGAACTTTAAATACCAGTTTTTAAAAAATTTCTCCTGGGAAGTTGTTACTTCTGCAATATATGTAGAAATTGGTGATAACTACACTACCTGAGGTTGCTGGAGTCTGGATTGCTGACTAGCTCTGTGCTGCTTTGCACAGAAATGCTTGACTGCAGCACTGAGGTTTTTGATCTCAAATCAGTAGCTACTGATTGTAAGGAATGATAGTACTGAGGCAGAAAGTTTGCTCTGCGTGCCTTTTACTGCAGAAACTGCAATTTCTTTGCTTGAGCTGGGATTTGTTACTGTGTCAGACAGTGCTGCAGTATTGTCAGTGAAGCCACTTCCAGGACTAGGTAATGTTTTAGTCTTTGTAAAAAGGAGGTAGAGGAATGTTGTTGTCTTTGAATTCCCATATTTACTTACAAGTATTGTAATCTCCATTTCCTTTCCTTTGTAGCAAACTTGTCTTAGTGTCTATACAAAAGAGAGAGCAGCAAAATGTAAAATCTCAGCACTGGAACTTCTGATTAAGGTAAAATGCGTTTTATAGATTTCTCTTGTTTCTAGGAAAAAAGTAGAAAGTCTGCTGTATTACTGTAGTTATACTATATATATATATATCATGCAGAAAATCTCTATCACAGAGTCACAGAATAAGCTGAGTTGGAAGGAATCCATAAGGATCTTCGAGTCCAACTCCCAGCCCTGCACAGCACCATCCCCAAAAGTCACACCATGTGCCTGAGAGCATTGTCCAAACATTTCCTGAACCCTTGTCAGGCGTGGTGCTGTGACCACTTCCCTGGGGAGCCTGTTCCCGTGCCCAGCCACCTTTTGGATGGAGAACCGCTTTCTGGTACCCAACCTAAACATCCCCTGACACAACTTCAGGCCATGCCCTTGTGTCCTGTCACTGGGCACCACAGAGAAGAGATCAGTGTCTGCCCCCCCTCTTCCCCTCACGAGGAAGCTGTAGTCTGCAGTAGCAGGAGACTAGTGATAGTGTAATATTTAGATGTTAGAAAAAAATATGTCTTAACAACAGATTGTCTTCAGTATTCTCCAGCAGGTTGCTCAGATGTGGGCATGTCATTCCTTCATCTGTTAGAGCAAGATGCAATTGTTTTGGGGGCAATTGCAGATCTCTCTCTCAGCTTATTCTGGTTATTTAAGGAGAAATTTTGCTGTTGAATTTCATTCTTGGTTTAAAATACTATGTATTATATATACTATTACAATACAAGATAAAGTATTTGAAAGGTGTGGAGGAGAAGGACTTTTTTCCAGAAATTTAGTTGCTGTGTGAGACAGTAGTTCCTTTGAATGCATTTAGACCCTTCTTTTGTAAATGCTTTTGTGCCTGCTTAGGTTTGTTTATGAGAAACAAAACTCCCTTCTGAGTTATTCTGAGTCAGTTCTGTGAATTGGATTGGCTTTATACCAGCAGGGAGAGAAATACAGTATGATAAAAGCTACTGCAGGCTTGCTAAGCCCGTGTTCTTGAGAGGTTTATATACACATATGTATAAATCACACCGTGGAATGGTTTTATGTAGGTGATCTGTATATAATCTGTATACTATAAATGAAAAATTGTAAATTTTGTATTTATGCATATTTATGACGGTAGTTTGTTGGTAAAGTAGACTGCATGCCATTACTCTTCTTTGGACAAGTCACCTTAGATTTCTTTCACTGAATAGCATACTTGCTTACTTAAGATGAACTTACATGTATGAACTGTGTTTTTATTTAGACCAAGTAGTGTTGAGTTATTGATCTTAATGTTTTTCCTTTTTTTAAATTTTTTCTTTATCCGTCTTAGTTGCTTCACAGTTTACAACGTTCCTGTCTGATGGAAGAAATGAAAGTTAGAGAGATATTTAATAAATTCTATGGGGAGCTTGCTGCAAAAAGTAAAATTCCTGATACAGGTAGGCTTTAGTTTTTCTTAGATTGTCCCCCTGTACTCAGCGCTGGTGAGGCTGCACCTCCTACATTCAGTTCTGGGCCCCTCACTGCAAGAAGGACATTGAGGGGCTGGGACGTGTCCAGAGAAGGGCAACAGAGCTGGGGAAGGGTCTGGAGCAAAAGTCCTGTGAGGAGTGTCTGAGTGAGGTGGGGGAGTTTAATCTGGAGAAAAGGAGGCTCAGGGGGGGACCTTATCAGTCTCTACAACCACCTGAAAGGAGGCTGTAGCCAGATGGGGATAGGTCTCTTCTCCCAGGTAACAAGTGACGGGACAAGAGGAAATGGCTTCAAGTTGTGCTAGGGGAGGTTTAGATTGGATATTAGGAACAATTTCTTCTCAGAAAGGGCTGTCAGTCATTGGAACAGGCTTCCGGGGAAGTGATGGAGTCACCATCACTGGACATGTTTAAAAGATGTGTAGATGTGGCACTTCAGGACATGGTTCAGTGATGAGACTTGGCAGTGTTAGGTTAATGGTTGAACTTTAAAGGTCTTTTCCAACCTGAACAATTCTATGATTCTAAAGCTCTTTGTAATCTTATTCTAACCCTGGCTAGTGTTGTCCTCAAAGCTGCAGTTTTAGTGTGATGGTTCCTGCATTGATCACCTCTAATGTGAGCTCATCAGTTCTGCCTTGCCTGATTTCATTATTTATGGCATATTACTGTGAGCTCCACTTTGATCATCTTGGCTATTTACAGCTGAAATCTTGGCTTTACAGGTCTACCCCTCATAAAACTTGTGCCTGTGTATTCAGTCTGAATTCAAGCCTAGAAACTTTTGCTAGCTGTTGGCCTTAACAAGGGCTTCCTCAGTGGATATGGCCTTTAAATCAGTTTTCTGAGCTCTGTTTATAAACAGTGAATGT
Organism: Mohoua ochrocephala; assembly: GCA_013398855.1. Taxonomy (NCBI): domain Eukaryota; kingdom Metazoa; phylum Chordata; class Aves; order Passeriformes; family Acanthizidae; genus Mohoua; species Mohoua ochrocephala. Next base: position 14,484 of record VZTA01018813.1, on the reverse strand, counting down.
GTTTAACTAATTGACGTGAGAGGAGGATGCATCTCACATTGTAGTTTGTAGCTGTATAGTTGTGTGTGTGTACATAAAAACATGTCTGTCCCACACTTCAGTCACCAATTAAACTGTCAGGGATGGTTATCTGATGGATGCAAGTTAATAGGAATTGCACTGGAAATGTTGAAGCAATGATTTCAGTAATTAAGACTTAACAATATTAAAAATTACTTTCTAGTATTGGAAAAGATTTATGAACTTTTGGGAGTTTTGGGAGAAGTCCAGCCTAGTGACATGATTAACAACTCTGAAAAACTGTTCCGAGCTTATGTGGGAGAGCTTAGAACACAGGTATGATTGGAATTTCTTTTCATTCTTTGGTTTTTTGCTTTGGTTTTTTTTGCATTGCTTTGTTTTTGTTGGTTTTTTTTTCCTTTGAAGTGTATAGCACTGGGTGTTGGAATACTACTGTAGCTAGTACAGTTTGTAGGGATCTGACTGGACAGTCATAAATGCTTCCTTAAGGACTGTTTGTGTTCTTTGGTTCTGAGAAGCTTTCAAATTAAAAAATTCAAGGCCATCAGTAGCAGCGAATGAACCAATTCCCTGTGTGAAAAGATGGCACGTGATGGTCATTCCCCAAGAAATGTTACCTTGTTATGCACTGGTAGTTTCTGATTTGTTCTCTGCTAGCTGCAAAGTCCTTGCACTTGAGGTAAACATCATATTACTGCTGAACTTTCCTATATTCTGCATTTTTAAGTACTTTTAAGACTTTAGTGTATTTTGGTTGGTCTTGGTGGAACATTTCCATGGTTTTCAAGGATCTCTTACCCTTCCTTCCAAATGATGTGACACTTAGGAGTAAAAATGTTTCTGTGGAGTTGTTTCATTGAGTTGGGTGCTGATATAACTATTAAGTTGAAATAAGTTATTTGACTAAGCTTCTAGGAACTGGGAAGCCTTGGTGTAAATTTATCTTAGCTTGAGGGTATTTTATTTTTTCAGATGACGTCTGCTACGAGGGGACCCAAGCTACCTCTTGTAGCAGGATGTCTGAGGGGACTGGTTGCACTCATGTACAACTTTACCAAATCTGTGGATGAAGGTATGTTCTTTTTCTATGTGAAAGGCAGTTACATGTTCTGGTACAGTTTTACACACAGTTGTACATGTAATTATTATACAGCCAAAAAGTAGCACCATTTCTGTGTGTGAGCTCAGAATTAAAATTTCCCTGCTGGTAGATGGTTTATGCAAAATATGCAGTCCTTGTAGTCTGTCTTGGTGTGAAGTGGCTTCATCAGCATCTTTCTGTATGTAAATATTTGAAGTGCTGTTTTCTGGCCACGTATCGGGCAGCTGTGAGAGCCACATTGAAGCTGGAATTCAGTTTGTGTGGAGATGTGTTTCTCTTAAGAGTCTGTTAAAACACGGGTATTCAGAAAAATCAGCTAATACAGATGTACAATTGTTTTTTCAAATTCAAGAGTATTTCGGGAAAAAAAGGTCTCTTAAAATGAGATCTTTCCAATATCACTTCTTCATACCAAGCTTTGATAAAAACACCTTTGTCTTCACTCAACCTACTGAATGTCATTAGTGAAATACTATTGGATTGTTTCACAGATCCTCAGACTGCAAAGGAGATTTTTGATTTTGTATTGAAGGCAATCAACCCACAGGTAAATCTGCTACGTAAATCTGTTAATTGCTTTGCAGTTAGCCCTGGTGAGGAGTAAATCACGTGTGACAAACCTTTTCTGATATTACAGGTTGATCAGAAGCGATACGCGGTACCTCTGGGTAAGATGTAAACTATTTCCATTCGTGCTGAGGTGGATCCTGTCTTGTGTCTGGAAGTGTTTATTCTTTACTGGATGTGTTCAGATGTCTCCAGTCTTTAATCTTCTAAACTGGCCAGGGGGAAAGCTGCTGTACTTTTAAGTTGGAATATAGAGTTTAACGTGTATTTGGTTAAACTAGTCAAGGTGTAATCAGCTTATGAATAGCAGCATTATGCTTGATGTCGTTTGCCCCTCTGGAGTAGCACAAAACTGTGATGTGAGAAAAGATTGGTAGAAATAAGAGGAGTGTAGCTAATAAGGAGAAAAAAGTGGATTGAGTTAAAAGAAAAAATAAGGAGAGAAATTTCACTGGAAGAAGGAGAAAAAGAATGGGGAAAAAATAAATGGAAGGAGATTAGAAATTGGCCTGCAAAATGTGAGTGGCTTACACAGAAATTGCAAAAATGCAAAGTTTGAGTATTAGGCCCATGGTAACTGTGAGGGGTAAAACCCTCTTAAGATAGTCTGCCCTCCTCCCAGTTAATTCATTAAGTATCTTGAAATTTCATTTATGCTTATATTTGGAATAGTAAAATTACCTGTAATGTGAATTCTGTATTTGTCTGCATTGCAGTTTGGCAGAGGAGGGGACTTGGGCATGTGTCCTGCCGTCAGAAACCAGATCCTTCTGAATTGTGCAATCAAGTATTCTTATTTACAACCACTAAAGTCCCTTTCTTTTTCAATCTTAATGTAAATTACGTCAGAGCACAGCTGTCCGTTCCATAATGGTGTGCATTTAAAAAGAGGATTTTGGAGGGTTGTTTTTATGCTTAAGTCCTTAATGTTTGGATACTGATACTGTAACAGCTAGAGGATTACATTTTATACCTTCCAGTCATGGTGGATCTGCCTACCTAAAGTCCTAACGGGGACTTTGGCAGTCTGGGCTGGTTGTGTAAAATGGAATGTAAGTCCGGTTTTTAATGAGAATTGTTTTTAAATTGCAGCTGGGTTACAGTTGCTCGGCTGGCACGCTGCTCAGTTTGGAGCCTTGCTCCTGGACAACTACATGTCTCTCTATGAAGCTCTGTGCAAATGGTGTGGCCACACGCACCAGGAGCTGAAGAAAGCCAGTTATTCTGCACTGGATTCCTTCCTCAAGCAGGTGAGGATCACCTGGATTCACTGGGATCTCCCAAGTCTAAAGCAAAATTAAACTTCTTTAAATAGTGGGAATATTTGGTGCTTGGAAATTCAAGTTGTTTTGCTTGAAGTGCTTTGTATTGCAGGCTGGGTATCTTCTAAGGCTTACTGTAAATTTTTTTGCGAAATGCTGAAATGTTTGTGTCTGTTTTACAGATTTCTTTAATGGTGGCTAAAGATGCAGAGCTGCACAAGGGCAAGTTGCAGTTCTTCATGGAGCAGTTCTATGGAATCATCAGGAGGATGGATTCAAGCAGCAAAGAACTGTCCATCGCCATCCGCGGATATGGGCTTTTCGCAGCAGTACGTGCTAAAGAGTTATTCTGATGGAGGAGCTTAACGAGTGCATGTAAAGCTGGGATTCATAGACCATGCATTTTACTATTTCACACAGCTCACTTAATAGGGAATGCTCCTGTTTCTGGGCTAAGTGTTGGACTTAATTAATTACACTGTAAAATACCTTTTGGATGAATGTTTTTAAAACATGTGCTGAATCTCGTGGGAGCACTTGCAGCATTGGGTTGTAGTTGTAGTTACTTCTTGTGCACAAGTTCTTAAGTGGAAAAACAGGAGCTTCATATACAGCTGTCACAGAACTTAAGGGTGTGCTTAATTGCTTAGATACAGGCAATGCCTTGTTATCTCTCTCTGCATTTAAATGGTAGAATCCAGACCAGCTTTGCTCTCAAGAATAGTTCAGAGCTCACTCAAACAGCTAAAAGGCAGTGCTGACTGCAGGACAGTAGGAGGTGATTTGTGAAACAACCACAAACTAAAATACAACAATGAACAACAAACAAAACCATGCTTACACACCAATGTGGATGGCAGGTATGTTTGTCAGAAAGTACCATTTGGAACAAACTTAAAATTTTTGTCAGCAGTCAATTAAAATGGGAATATAACAATAAAGTTCAATAAAGAAAGGGTGGTATTTATGTATCTGCAGCCTCCGTGCTTAGTGTTGGTACCACAACTTTTATATAACAAAATTCTGGACTGTTGTTTTTTTTCCTTCTCAAAGCAGAAATTAGGTTAGGTAATGTCAAAGATTAGGTAGAGAAGGTTATGAAAGGTGATAGAACAGCTAGTTACCAGCTGAATCCTTTCCATTTTGCTACTTTTGGAGCAGAGAGCGTTTGTTTTGTAGAATTTGCCATGTTCTTTGTTGAAACCTCATCTTCCCCTTCTGTGGTATGAGGTGGAAAGGAAATGAGTTCAAGGTATTGTTTCCAGAAAAAATTAAGTATTTCAAATTACTGAGTTGAAAGAACCCTACTGAAAACATCTATTACAGAACTCAAGAACTTAAAATTGCATAATGTAAATACAGAGGTAGGATAATGCTGCAAATTCTAACAGATTTAATGCTCCAGTACCTATAAATCTTTAAGATATTAAGACACACTAATAGTTGTTAGTGTGTTTAGATTAAATCTTGGCCAAGCATCAGATCCAGGGTTGTGAGGAAGCAGAGTCTTGGTGCTACTGCAAGTTGTGATGTAGCACTGAACTTGTGTTCATGCTTCATTTAGTTTCGAGGCAGAATATTTCTTTAATTGCTAAAATAATCTTAAAATAATACTTGAAGTTTTGCAAGTGATTAATGGATAGTCTTAATTTTGTCAGCATGTTTTTAGATGGACTAGATTCAACCTTTGGGCTACCTCCCATGTTTCACTGTTAGGTAAATCAGTCCATTCTTTTCCATGGTCAGTTCCCTACCACAGTTCTTGCCTGTGACCTGGTTCCTGTCCACAAAGACTAGTTTTTGACCTAGTTCATGCTGTGATTTACAAATCATTTTATAGAAATTTGTAAGCTTTGTTACAAACCCTCTGTTACTCTTTGGGATACTTTCCTCTTGTTCGTTGGTTTGGGAATAGTCTTTATAGGTTCTGTTTGTACAGGACCTATAACAATAGAAGTTCAGAATTTGGACTGCTCAGTTAAGTGTTTAATAGTAATAACCTGTCAGTGATAATCAGTTAAGGTGCATTAAGGTAAGCCACTTACTACTTTAATGTACCTAATTCAAAATACAAGTGAATCTTACTTATTAATGCCATATTTAAGATATTTACAGCCAAACTCCCATGTTTTTCAGGCTGAATATGAATTCATGTCACTGAAAGTTCGAGTACTTTCACAGTAAATTACACTGCATTAGTGAACTATTATTATAGTCCATTTCAGGTACTGTGTTTCTCATACATGTAGCAAGTAGAGTACCTAAAGTTAGTTTATTCAGATGTGTTGAGTGTCTGGAAAACCTTCAAATATTATTCCTATTACGGTTCAGTGAAGACGTGGCCGGGTTTTAGTGCTACAGCATGCATTTGTTTGCTCAGCTCTACAAAATTGCCAAAGCAGGTTTTTATTTTCTCTCTGTAAGCCCTGTAAAGCTATACATTCTGAGGATGTGGACCACATGTACGTGGAGCTCCTTCAGCGTTGTAAGCAGATGTTCCTCACAGAAGCAGAAACAATAGATGACCATCTGTATCAGCTACCAAGTTTCCTCCAGTCCATTGCAAGTGTGATATTCCATATAGATACGGTAAGTGGAGTATTTAAAGTACCCCCCAATTCTTTTATGCAGTTACAGATGTATGAGGAGGTAATAGCTGTGAACCTACCTGTGGTAACGGGTGTTTCTGTAAGTGAAATGTGATGGCATCTAGCCCCTAGGAGATGGGAAGAATATCAGGAGAATGCTCTAATGGATTTTATTTGAATAAAGAAAATGCTACAGTGCATTGAAATGAAAACCATGACAGCCAAATGTGAATACAGTTCTATTTATTTTATTTTTATTTGGACATAGCCATACCCTTTGTATGTTTCTACCACTCTGCTGCTGCTTTGTCTTTTGGTACTGATACTTAGCATGTTCTCTGAGGCTGATACTTTGATTCTGCTATCATGTTATGCTGTCTGTTTAAATGAGGGCTTTCTGGATCCTACCTGGAGCTGTGAAGTAAGACTGGGGCATACATTTTGTATTCAGGTGGTTATGGATAAACATTATAATGCTGTTATTGGTGTTTAATTAAATTGGTACTTTGCTAGTGAGCTTAAGACTAGATTCACTGAAGCACTGATCTGTTCAGGAGCTGCTTTGCATTGTGTGGTCCAGAAAACTTTCTTATTCTGTTTGTTTAGTTTTATTTGTGGGGGAATTTGTTCTTCTTGTTGTTCTTCCTTTTTGTTTCTTTGTTTGGGGTTTTTGTATGTCTGAGATGAATTCAGTTGCTAAGTCTCCTCTTGTTCTCAGAGCAGATCATGGTGCAAGCTCTTGTAACAAAGTAACTTGCTGAAATAATTTCACATGATTTGCATGATGGATGTTTTGTTTTTCTTTATTCTAGGTTCCTGAAGTATACACTCCAGTTCTTGAACATCTGGTTGTGCTGCAGATCAACAGCTTTCCGCAGTACAGTGAAAAAATGCAGCCGGTCTGTTGCAGATCTATAGCAAAGGTGTTTCTGTCCCTCTCAGGAAAAGGTCCAGTTCTCTGGAGCTTTATTAGCACTGTGGGTGAGTCTGTGATATTAACTTCTTTGGAGTTTTTTGGGATCATGGTTTTTTTTTTTCCTTTGATTGTCTGGGGTTTTTTTTCCCTAAATTGCTTAACTGATTTGCAGAGGGAGAAGTGGAATAGCCATTTAGGATCAAAAATAAAGCTTGTCATTCTCTAATAATGGAGGTTGAGTGTTTTCGTGGTGTTATTTTTCAATATCCACTGTTAAATAACTTCAGGAATGCATTTAACAATTGTTTTGGATAGCAAAGTGGATATGATTAAGGGTGGGAGAGTATATGTTTGTGATAAGGCTTGCATTCCTGCTCTGAAGGATTATGGCAAGAAAGGGATTTCCTGGAAAAGTGTACAAAAATCTCTTCAATGTCCTTTCAGTTAGCCCTACAAAACAGCACAGAAAATAGGGTGAGTAGGGTGTTACCTCTATTAGAAATGCAATTTTTTCATGCTCTGAAACTTTTAAATAGTGAAAGTTAAGATTCCAAATATGCAGTTGGTCAGGTACAGTTCTGTGAATGTAATACTGAATGTGTCAGCCTTGGTAACTGACAGTTCTCGTAGTCTCAAGCATGCTGACATTTCTTTTTAGTGATTTTCAGAAATTATTTTTAATTTCTTTCAACTATTTATCATGGCTTTTCTCTATTGCTGGGGCATTTTCATTGTTTCCCATGTTCTTGAATTGGGGAGTGGTGCACCCAAGTACTGTGTTGATCCTAATTCCATGAAAATCATTGGGAGTTGTTGCCTTTTCAGTCAGGGCATTATGGCTAATTCCTTGGTCATCATCCATAATCAGGAAAAAGTCCAAGCAGTATTGAGAAAAGGTAGTGAGAAGCAAGTTCAGAATTGGTTACCTGTGGAGCATCCTAGAGTCAAGGCTCTGATTTGGGCTGTTTTGTCCTTAAAGGAAAAAATTCTTTTGCCTCTCCCTTGCCATGACAGAATATAGAAAATAGAAGACTGATTTGTTTTGTTGTTAATGTAATGAGTGATATGAATGCTGTGCCTTTTTAAATCTATTCAGGGAATTTGTTTTTTTTTTTTGTTTCAGTGCATCAGGGATTAATCAGAATTTTCTCCAAGCCGATCACGTTTTCGAAGGTAAAATAACTGTTTAAACACATTTCTTTCATTTAGATTCCTGGAGTGTGCATTCCAGTTCTTGGCAATCTAGCCCAGTAAACAAGGGAAAGCCCAAAGAAGCAAAAACAATACTATCCATTTTGTTATTAGTCCATTCTTGTTATTAGTTATGGGCTCATTTGTTCTTAGTCTCTTGTTCCCACATGTGCTCTGCATAATGTGGATGTGCCTCTTGTACTGAATAAAAAAAATTACAGGAAATAGACTTTTGTTTGGTCAGGTTGTCTGTAATAAAGTAAGCTGTAATTAAAGTCAGCCAGCTTTCTTCCAGGTTAATTTTTGGACATTCTAAAAGTTTTACTGAATACTTGAGTTAAGCAAGGATATTAGAGCTTTTTACTCGTGTGCAGCAGAATAACTGTAGAATTTCTCAAATAACTGAGCACTAGGAGAGCAACTTTAGGAATTTTTTTTTTGAAAGGAGGTGGTTGTTTTGTGCTCTTTTCAGATTGATGGAGAAAGCAAAACATTTCATGTTTCTACCTGCAGCAGTAATGTTAACATTCTGTTGCATGAGGCAGGTAGTTCCAGAGGCAGGGATTTGACTGAGATGGAGTTAATTTTTCCCTTAGCAGCCCTCACAGAGCTGTGTTTGTGTTTGTAACTGGAAATGTGTTGATACCACCCAGTGTTTTGGCTAATGCTGAGCAGCGCTGGCACAGCTCAAGGCTGGCTCTCCAACATTCCCCCCTCACCAACAGGCTGGGGGGACAAGGTCTTGGGAGGGAACAGAGCCAGGACTGCTGGCCCAAACTGACCAAAGGGTAATTATTATACGATATGGTGCCTGGTCAGCAATAAAAGCTGGCAGAAAGGAGGAGGTGGGCGGCATTGGTTATTAAGATGTTTGGCTTTTGGAACATCTCCTCCACGTACCAAAACCCTGCTTCCAAGGAAGTGGCTGGACGTTGCCTGCTGATGGGAAGTAGAGAATAAGTCTTTTGTCATCCTTTGCTATTAAACTTTTATCTTGACCCATGAGTTTTTTCCATCTTACTTTCCCCTTCCCCATCCTGCTGAGGAGGGGAGTGGTCGAGTGGCCTGGTGGGCACCTGCCGTGCAGCTAAGGTCAAACCACCAGAGCAATGCTTCTGAAAAATAATGTGTCCCTTCAGGATTTTTTTGGAAAAGAAACTTCTGGATCAGAAGAATCCTTTGAAACCGGAGAAGTTGGGGCACGAAGATCAAAAGTACCAACTTATAAGGACTATCTGTACCTCTTTAGAAGTCTACTGAGCTGTGACACAATGAAGGTAAAACACAGTTAACATGGAAATACAGAAGAAAACACAATGCTGAGTCTTCTCATCACTGGTTTTCTAACCCTAGACTTTTTTCAAATGTCATGTTGTAGAAGGACTGTTTCCTGGTTTTAGTTGGATTTTATGGCTGAGAAATGAATTAAACAGGGATTAATTTATGCTTTCATAGCTGAGAAACATCTAAAACTGGATTCTCTGGATCATTTGAATGTTAGTTTGTAAATGAAAGAAATCATTTTCGTTTGTGTTTTGAAATATGAACATTTTTGTCCTACAAAGGAATGTGGTTTTGAAGATGCAAACTTTCTTACTGAGAATGCACAACTGCAATCCCTGAGTCGCTTGCTGTATGATGAACTTATAAAGTCGATTTTGAAGATTATTGAGAAATTGGACCTGACTGTTCAGAAACTGGATGTTAGTGAACAGGTGAGACCTGAGGACCTATCCATTAACTCCTGCTGTTGTAGGGGAACCAAAATCGTATTCCCTGTTTTGTTTTCATTGTGCCTAGATAGCACCCTTTAGTGTCCTTGAAATAACATTTATCGTAGATAAAATGTTTTACTTAATATTTCTGACTGTTGCATTGCAGTGTTAGGAGATGGAAACATCGGAATCTGTAGAAGTTCACAGAACCTGTTATTTTAGGCTTTTTACTCTGGAATGTACTGGTTTTCATTTTTCTACTTGCTTTCTCCTCAGAAGCAGGAATCTCCTATTTTTCCTTTCAATTACTGGTGTGTCAATTGTTAGTCCTTCGTCTGCCAGACTGCCTAGTAACAGCTAGAAAAAGACAGACTGTTACAATGTGGCAAAAAAGGGTGTAAAAGTTTCTGTGTTGTCACGGATCCAGTGTTCTTTCTCCGATATTTATTTTCAGGGTGAAAATGCAGGTGACAGTGCTTTGGTTGGGCCTTCTTCTGACCCTGCTTCAAACCTTCAGCCAACGAAGCCAATAGATTTTATTGCCTTTATAAATCTAGTGGAATTCTGCAGGTATTGATATGGTTTTATGTAATTTGAAAGTTACAAAGTGGTTAGAAGAAGTTTGAGGTGAGATGGATTTAAGACGCTTGTTTCTGAGTTAGTTTGATAGATCTTGTTTCAAAATGCATGAGATGATTAGCAGGGAGACAGGAAGGGTTTTTCAGACATCTGGGCCATAGGTAAACATGCTCATCAGCTCAGGTGTTTTTAAAGAGTACAGGAGACAAGCCTTCACTTTCATTATTTGGGTGTAGTTGTCTTTCAGTATATGTTGTAACTTTCAGTATTACACTGACCATATATCCTAAATGCTTCAGAGACCAGAGATGCAGCCTTCACAGACTAGGAAGGGACATTAAGTGAAAGGTAAAGCATTAGTTGCCTGTGGAGGTCCAGTAATGACATGTGAAATATGAGGATGTGTGTTTGTGTAAATTCAATAATGAGATATAATGAGAAATGGCTTTGCACTCTAAAACAAAATGAAAATCTTCCTGTGCTTCTCAGAAGGCAGCATGCATTTATTCTCTGTCTGTCTTTGGAGCTGCTCTGTTACAGCAATATTTATTTCTTGCACTGAGATGAAAGTTTAAAAAAAAAAAGTTTTATTTGATTTCTTTTTTCTTTCCCCCCCCCCCATATTTTCTGTGCATCCATTTTAGAGAGATACTTCCAGAGAAACATGTGGAATACTTTCACCCTTGGGTATATTCCTTTGGTTATGAGCTTATTATACATTCAACAAGGCTACCTCTTATTAGTGGATTCTACAAGCTGCTCTCTGTTACAATGAAAATTGCCAAGAGGATAAAATACTTTGAGGTGAGGTCTTTTACTCAGTGGAGGGGTGATGTTGTATTAATGATTGTGCCATTCTTTAATACTATGTGTAGTATTTTATGCACTATGGGAAATAGTTCATTGAACCTGTTACTGGGTTGTTTCAAATGTTTGTAGCTTCCTATGCCTCCATAATTAGAAGCACATTAAAAGTCAAAATTTAGACTAGAAGCCCAGTTTCTGAAAAGACACCATCCATGTGTAATCACAGAATCTCAGAATTGTTAGGGTTGGAAGGGACCTTTGGAATTCATGCAGTCCAACCCCTCTGCCAAGGTGGTGTCACCTCGAGCGGGTGACACAGGAACTCATCGAATTGGGTTTGGAATGCCTTCAGAGAGGGAGAGTCCATGACCTCCCTGGGCTGCTGTTGCAGTGCTCTGCCACCCTCCATGCTCTTTCCAAAATCCTGAGCTGGGTGAACAGAGAGACGGGAGGGTACCTTGCAGTGCAGGTGGTTATGAAAGATATTTTGGATAGAAGCAATCTAACCAGAACAGCAGAGTCATGTACCATATAATTACTCAACTTCTGGGGTATAGTTCTATTCCACTCACTGATTTCCATGGGGAATGTGATGCCCTATTGGTGGATGCACCATTTGTGGTATGGAAGCTATTGGGCTAAAACACGTGGATGTGTAGCCCAGCACAGAGCCCAGAGCTGTCCCTGCCACTGCTGCTGATGGCACCAAGTGAAGCACATTTGGAAACTCATCGGTGTAGGTGCTTCTACTGTGGACACTGTTGAAAATTGTTTCCTTATTCCACCAGCATTCTTGCCACCTGGACATACACTGTTAGGGAAGTTTGGGTTTTTATGGTTTGTTGGGTGGGCAGAGAAAATTAAACCATTGGAAAGTTACTTTGCAGTCATATATCCCTTGTTTAGTTGCATAATATTTAGTGTATTCCAAAAAGTTGACCCTCAGTGAACCATATTAATGTTAATTTCTAACCTTTGAAAGATCAAACATACATGTCAAGTTTTCACTGACACCAGTTCCATATTGAACTTGTGATTCATATTTGTACTATGTACTATGTGCTTTTGAATACTGTTGACTTTGGGTTTCTGTTTGTTAGGGTGTCAGTCCAAGGAGCCTCAGAAGATGTCCTGAAGACCCAGAAAAGAGCTCTTGCTTTGCACTCTTTGTAAAATTTGGAAAAGAGGTAAGGAATTTTGCTCACTAACTTTCTTAGTCTGAATATAAACACACATGATTCAATCAAAATTTTATCTTCTCAGGAATCTTACATATACAGTAGAAATATTCTTGCTTTTTGAGCTGTGCAACGTAATGGGGTTTTAAGATCTTTTTCTGTCTGTTTTCTACTTAATGTCAGAAGAGGTGTGTTGGTCACCAGTTCATATACAATTGAGAAATAACAGTATAAATACTTCTGGTAACTGTCTGCAGGAGAATGAGATTCCAGTGTGGGTTTTGGCTTGTTTATTTTACATGAATATTGATACAGCTAAGTTAGGATTTCAAAAGGTTTATATTTGTTCTCGATCTGTTTATCTGAATTTTAGGTTGCAGCAAAAATGAAGCAGTATAAAGATGAGTTGTTGGCATCTTGTCTGATTTTTTTGCTCTCTTTACCACATGACATCATCATGCTTGATATCAAAGCATATATTCCTGCACTGCAGGTGAGTCAAAGTGATGTACAGCTGACACTTTTTGTTCCCCTAAGATATGTACAAACATTCTGTAGCAAAGTCAGTGTCCTTTTGAACTGTTAAGGTAACTACTGAGCTCTCTACAGTCTTCAGTGAGATAGAATACGAATGACTCGACTCTTTGGATAAACAAGTAAACTGTTGGAGTTTGCTTTTGCACTAAGCAGACTCTCTTAGTGCCTGTGTTGCAATATAAATGTGTCTCCTGTGCTGATCTTGAGTGAGATGCTAAACAAAGTTATTACAAAGGGAGATGTATTGGTACACTAAATGCTTTTAAATTTGTCTCTTTTACCATGAAGTAACACTAGTCAATAAATGTGAAAGGCTGATAGTTTTATATTTGATGCTTAGAATGCACTTAAGCTGGGCCTTAGCTGTACCCCAATGGCTGATCTGGGCCTGGATGCTTTGGAAGACTGGTCAGCTCACATCCCCAGGCATATGATGCAACCCTACTACAAGGATGTCCTGCCTCTTCTTGATGGTTATTTGAAAAGCTCTACATCTACAGGTACATGCGTGCAAAAAATTGCTAGTCTTAAGGAAGAGAAAAATAATTTTTTTATAAATATGTGGACATACCATACCTTTTATTTATATTGTGCACTTTCTGGGGTTGGAACAATACAACTTACCTTACACCCCAAAATGTACTTCTTTCTTAAACTAGGATTTTCTTGCTTCTGCTGAACAATCAGTAATAGTTTCCATTTTATTTGTTACTTCTGCGTGACATGTCCTTTGTTTGCTTAAATTAGCTTAGTTTTACTAAGAGACTTGTTTTCCTTAATAAAGATTTTAAATGCAAGAATAATTGTCACATCTTAAAAATAAAAATGGGCAAAACCAGAGTGTTTTTTTTTAAGCAAATCTATGAGCAGATACATGAGATACTGGTACAATAAATTGGTATTAATATGCTGGGGTTTTTTTGTTCATCAGTTGAATCCCAGAATAACTGGGAAGTCAGGAAACTTTCTCAAGCAGCCCAGAAAGGACGTAATAAAGTTGTGATACAGCGTATAAGAAGAGCAAAGACATTTTCAGTGGTAAGAACCCTCTTTCTTTTTAGAGTTAAGTGTTAATCCTTCCTTCCCACTGCTTCTTTTCCTTTCTTGCATGCATACTTTTTTTTAAATGAGGGCTACTTCTACTTTAGAAGAGTTTAATGAATTCCATTCTACAGTGTGGCTCAAGAAGCTGTCTCATCAGCACAGCTGGAAAGATGTCGTATTCCAGGGTGAGGATGGGAATTAGGCAGGGAAAAGGGACTGCAGAAATCCTGTAAGTCAGTATCTCTGCTAGACTGATACATTATGGCAACAAAAATTTAACTCCAACACCCAAAATCAGGTCCCAGCTTAGCAGTGTTGCAGTATGCAGTATAATTTTGTGAATGTGTAAGTGTTTGGGGTTTTGTTAATTATCTTGTGGATAGGCTTATAGTCTTTTGAGGCCAATATGTGTATTACTTTGACCAGTGACCTCTCAAGTGTTGAGTGTAGTTTTGTTTGTATATTCCAGTGCACAAATTAACTTGGAATAAACCTCTTTTTAGGTGTGAAATTATTAGTTACTCCTATATATAGAACACTTTCCAGCCTGGTTGTCTTTAAACATAATGGTCCTGGAGTGAGTCCAGTGGAGAGCTACAAAGATGATTTGAGTACTGGGACATCTCTTATGAGGAAAGGCTGAGGGAGCTCAGCCTAACCTGGAGAAGTGAAGACTGAGAGGAGACCTCATCAATGTCTATAATATCTGAAGGGAGGGTGCCAAGAGGATGGAGCCAGGCTCTTCTTGGTGGTGCCAGGCAATAGGACAAGAGGCAATGGGCAGAAACTGAGGCACGGGAAGTTCCACCTGAATGTGAGGAAGAACTTCTTTACTGTGCAGTGACCGAGCACTGGAACAGATTTCTCAGAGAAGTTGTGGAGTCTTGCTCACCGAAGCTATTTTAGACTATCTTAGATTGTCTGGAATTATCTTGGACTGTCTAGAATATTTTAGATTGTCTGGATGCAATCCTGTG
>VZTA01018812.1:141826-166881 GCA_013398855.1 Mohoua ochrocephala | reverse complement strand
CTGCCCCCTCCTGTCAGGGACTTGTGCAGAGCCACAAGGTCCCCCCTGAGCCTCCTTTGCTCCAGGCTGAGCCCCTTTCCCAGCTCCCTCAGCCTCTCCTGGGGCTCCAGATCCTTCCCAGCTCCGTTCCCTTCCCTGGACACGCTCCAGCCCCTCAATGTCCTTCTTGCCATGAAGGGCCCAAAGCTGACTATATTGACATATTAAACCTTTAATTCTATGCATCAGTTAACTTAGACAGGCTCTGTCTGGTAGGAAACATCTGCTGTCCTGGAGCTCATTAGGTATCAGTATCTTTGTGGGTTGTTGGTTGGTAGAGGGCCTTTTTGCACTGTGATCCATGAGATTTTCCAGTGGAATGGATGGAAAATTCCCACTGATTTCCGTGGGAGGCACCCACAGAGTGCTGCAGCCCAGCAGCCGATCCCAGGAACAATGGTGGAGTTGTGTTCCCAGTGCACAAAGCTGAGAGCTCGTCCCGATAACCGCCCAAGGTCAACGTGCAGGTGGATAAGGTGGAGCTTGCTGGCATCGAGCACAAGGTTAACACCTGGAGAGCAGCACAGCCCCGGGAATCTGCACCAGGAGAGGGGCAGGGCTGCCCCGATCCCACCGGCACTGGAAGCCAGAGCTGTCACTGGAATGAAAAAGGAGCCAGTGCACGAGCTTAGATCCTAAAAACAGATCGAGAGAGGGCGAGAGTGTCAGGATGCGACTCATTATCCTGAAGGTTACCTCATCTTCCCAAGAGCTCCTCTCCACCAAAGTAACAGGCACATTCTGGTAGTTTATCTGACTTCCCAGCCAGGCTTGTTCTGTAAAAAGCGGGGAATTTATTTTATGTGGAAGATCACAGATCACAGAATATTCCAAGCTGGAAGGGACACGCTGGAGAGCTCAGTGGGAGTGTGGCTGGGTGTGCCTGAGCCAGTATCTGTGTGTGCGCACTGGCTGCTTCTGTAAATTAAAACAACATTTATTCCTGGCTGGAATATCAAGATAATGCTGATTGTTTGCTCCCAATTTTTTTTAAAAAAGCTTAAAAGGTGTTTGAAGGCATGCCTGGGATCCAAGCCATGGTATTGTTGGGTGCCACTGACAGGCAGCTGAAACACGTCAGGCATTCGGGGCAGGCAGGATTAGCCCACTCTGGTCACATCTCCACTTCTGCAGCTCAGACTTCCTGATCCACGTGGGCAGGGAGCCTCTGTGGTCCCTCACTGCCAAGGACATCAAATTTTCCAGTCACCTGTGCTGCACAATAATCCGAGATGCTTTTACCACTGAGCCCTTTCCCCTGAGAACCTCCCACCTGCCCAGATTTCCCAGCGTGCAGGACAATTTACCAAGGTCAGAGGGTGACAACTGCACCACTTGGGATCATTTCGAAACCAGAGGAAACTCTTACCCTGTTGAGAAACACCTTTCAAATAAAAGACACTACTTAAATTAGGAGGAATGGCAGATTTTCATAGATCTTGTCTGACAGGTGAAAACAAGTTTCCAGTTTGCATCAAGTTGTGAAAAGGGCCAGTTATTAACATTGGTAAGTTTTCCCTTATAGGAAGAATTCCCAGTAGCAGGGAAAAACGAAGCCAGGTTGGAGAATCAAGCCTGCTACATTAAATAGAAATTGTGTAATCTGGGCAGGCCAAAGGTGTCAACGGGTTTCCTCATCTGCTGGGTCTTTCCACCCTTTTTTGTGCTAACAAGGTGTAGTCGTGATGATGCCTTACGTGGCCACCTAAAACACAGAGACCAGACAAGAATAGGAGAATAAAAGGAGGGATTTATTTGAAGGCCTTCAAAGGCTCACCCTGGGCAGTCCAGAGGCTCCACCCCAGATGGACCCTGGCTCACGGGTTCTTCACCCTTTGATAAGTTGGGTTCATTTGCAGATCAGGGTTCATTCTCCAATGATCACCTCAACTCATGATGGAATTACCCCGAGTTTGCCCCCCTTTAGAGGCTTTGAGTTGACACATTTTGGGCCCGGTGTCCTTGGAGTGGGAACCTGCAGAGGTTTGGTGTGTGTGAGCAGCAGGAGAGAACAGCAGCTGCCAGGGCACAAGGAACTGCAGAGTCACACACCAGGCAGGGCAGGGTTTGAAAAATAGAAAAGTTAAAACCCAAGGCATCAGTGAGAGGAAAAAAAAATCATTCCTTTTAGAAGGCAAAAAGTTGTCCCTGGAGTGTGTCTCTGTAACCACTACCAGCTGCTGTGGCCGAGCAGCAAACAGGGCAAGATCCATGTGCAAGAGGAAAAGAGGACAAATTCCTCACTCCAGTTTCAATCAAAGTGCCTGATCCTGAATACTCAGATCACAGATTATCAGCAGGTGAGCCGGCTCTTGCACCGTCACTTATTTAAAAGGAGTGGATGTCTTGGCCAGTGAGCCAGACCAGGTTTCCAAGGAATACGCCCCAATCCTGGTGCACATATTTCTTTCTACTCCAGGCAAGCACGGAGTGAGATTTCCACTGTCCACTAGATGGCAAATGGCTACAGCAGCCTCGGGAGCTGGAGTTTGCTGATCGCAGTCGGGACCCAGGGCGGTGAGTGAGATGTGCTGTCATGAGGCTGCTAAAAACTCCAACTGTGAGCAAACCATAGCTCAAAAATTAAACAGAATTAATCCTGTCAACCTGTTCCCCAGGAAGTAAAAACTGAGTTAGGATACCAAGCATTAGAATTCACTCTTTCAGATTTCCAATCCAGCGGAATGTTTATTTTCACTTGTAATTATGCCCCATTTGGTGATTAACTGAACTATTTTTTGATTTCTTAATAATTTTAATTTTTCTCTCCAATGTATGTGTATGTTTTTATATATTCTATCCTGTAATCAGACATTGGGTTTGCGTCAGGTTTATTAATCAAATATTCCCAAGTGCTCCAGAAACACAAGTAGCAATGACTCACAAGTTCTAACATGAACGAGTGAAATCTTTTCCCTTTCAGAAAAGGGGCCCAGCAGCAGATGAAGGCTCAGCCTGACAAAGGCCAGTCCCACGCTGACCGTGAGCACAGGTGAAGGGAGCAGCCCCAACACTCCTTATCTCTCTCCCTCCTTATCACCACCCTGTTGCCACCAAGAGAAGCCCAAGCAGCTCCTCTGCCCCTGCCCAGTCCTGCTCCGCCAGGCTCTTTCCTCGGGCATGAAGAACCCACAGAGGGATTCTGTGCTCTTGGCCCTTGTTTCATGTGGGTTTTTTGGAGGGGACCAAGGGCAGAGGGGGCTGGAAGCCCGTCTGGAGTTCTGCAGCCAGGTCTGTGCTCCTTCCCGGCAGGTCCTGCCAGTCTCAGCACTCCCCACGGCCACATCCTGCGCTGGCTTTAGTGTCCCTCACACTTCTGAGAGTCCTTTTCTGTGCCCTGTTTTGCAGCTCGGTGAGAGGCAGCCAGACACAGGTGATTTGGCAGGTCCCACTTTATTGAACTTTCTGAGGGTGTGTGCAAAGGGAGGATGGTGATTCAGACCTACTGAATGAAACCTCAGGTTGCTCCAGCCATTTTTTGCTGGGTAGAAGAGCAAATGTAGCATAAAGTTGATCCTTTTGTAGCAGTGCTGAGAGAGGAGAAAACATCTTTAAAAAATCAGTTCGTATTTGCTGGTACTGGGATGAGAACTGATGTGGGCATCGAATCATAAAATCACAGAATCATTAAGGTTGGAGGAGACCTCCGAGATCATCAAGTCCAATCCTCAAAATAAATCTGTGGTGGAGGGTGGAGGGGCGAGGCAGCACGATGAGTTTCTCTGAGGGTGTTCTTGTAACTCAGCTGTCTCCCAGGAGGGCCCAGCCTGTCAGTGTGCAGGCTGTAAATGCTGCCTGGCACGTTCCAGGTGGGACACTGCATCCACGTCCCCCCACAGATGCTCACCTAAGGATTGCCAAGCATTTAAAAACGTGATTGAGGCATAAAAACATTACGGCTCGATCACCAATCCCCTTTTCCACCCCCCGTGAGGGGAAGCAGAGGCTGTTCTCACCTGGAGACGCTCCGGGAGCAGAGGGGTGGGAGTGCTGGTGTTACACAGCTGGGAGGGAGATCAGCACAACACAGCAAGAACCACAGAACTGGGACAGCCAGGGCCTCAAAAGTGGGAGATTGGTTAAAAGTTGTCCAGTTAAATTGTGTTTTCATGATCCCGAGCCTCACAAATATCAATAGAGCACCTGAGAAAGAGAAATATTTGCATCCGTGTGCTCCCACTGAAATGGTCTCAGGCTGCTGTGACAGCGGCTCACAAACCAAGCCGTGCATCCATGAAATCATTTCCTGCCTGTAAAGACATCAGCATGGAGCTGTTGTCACTGGACCCTCATTTGCTTTGCCTCTTGTGAGCTGTTTTTTAAAAGCTGCCAATTAAAAAATGATATTTTGATGTGCTTGTTAAATTTGGAGAGGAATTAGTGCTTCGGTTCGTTGTCTTGGATAGATGTGAGGCTTTTCCAGGAGAGGAGCATTCAGCAGCTGCCCTGGGAGCTCTGCTCGGAGCCCTGACCAGCGCACAGCCACTCCGTGCATCCCACACAACAAAGCTGCAGAAGCAAGGCCAAGAGGAACAGAGCACGTTTGCAATTTTTGCTGCAATTGAAGTCAAAAGTAGTGAGGTGTTTGAGCCAGTTTCCCATTAAAAAAAAAGGGTGGAAAAGACAAAAATTGATATTCAGCTGCATGGCAGCCAAACCAGAGAGAGGCTGCTGACAACCTTAATTTGCCCAGTGTAACTCCAGTCATCAGGCTACAGAAAGTGGAATGTAATGCACTTTCATCTTTGAATTTTTAAGGCTATACTTTAAAAAGTATTTTATAATGAATCGATCTTTTCTACTGTTATGTACAATTTGCTTTCCCTTTCTGATTCCAGCCCTAACATTAAATAAACAGAGCAAATATTAGACATGCTTGTCTAATTTTTCCTCGTGTTTTGCTGATGTGATTGCAAGCTGTTGACTCAGTCATTAATATCTCATGCTGAGATATCAACTAACACTGCCAGAAAATATTCCATCTCTGCTTAGTACTCAGGTTGTCAGTTAAATAATTTCATGGTATTAATCAAAATTGTCAACAAAACAATTTCTGCTGACCCGAGTCTGGTTTTTTCCCCATTGTTGGAAGATTAGGAATCCTCAGTTCTCAAACCCAAGGACAAAATACATTTGGTGATTATCCCAAGAACTTTGTTCATTTAGGGCTGTGAGAGCTTCTAAATGGAGCTCTCATTAGGGAAAAGAATGGTATCCCTCAAAGAGCCTGCTTGGACATGGGGCTGACAGGGCCAGGGGACAAGTCTGGGAGGTTTCTGAAAGGTTCTGTTCTGCAATCTTGTTTTCGTCAGTGTCACTGGAGATGCTCAGAGAGTTTCCCGAAGTCTAACACCCACATGAATACCAAAGCACTACAAAATAACTGCATGATGAGAGAAAGAATTTCAAAAATGTAAAATTAAAACTTTCTCTTGACCTTTTCCTGTCAAACTGTTCCGTGAAGGGAGTGTGATAAGAAGCCTGCAGAGTCCAAACCCCTGGGATTAAACAGCAGCTCCTCTCTGTTCATTAGCACTGCTCTCACTTTCTGGGTGAAGATATCAAATAGGAATTTTTTTTTTTTTGACCATGTCTCACCAGGTTTGAATTGATTGAGGACTGAATTAATAAATTGTGTGACCATAAAAGGTCATTTATCTTCATTTTGAATGACCTTTTAATATTATTAGAGCCTGCATCCATACATACCAAGGCATGTGCCCAGCTCATGGGAGGGCAGACAAATCAAGAGATTGTGAGACATTTCTCATCCCGTAAATGATATGAGCTAATAACTCCCTGCCCCTGGAAACGCGTGTGCATTTTTACTGCCTGTGTTTGTTCATTTTGAGAATGAGCAGGAAGAAAAACCAGGTTCAGTGCTGGAATGTGACTGTCTCATGTAAGGGTCTAAGAACTTCCTGGGTATCCCTGCCCGACTGCAGGACTGGGCAGTGAACTTGGTGGGTGCCACAAATTTCCCAGTGAAGTGCAAAGCCCACCCAGCCACGCAAGCGGCAGCTCTTCCAAATATCTGCTGGAGGAGCGAGGCCACCGGGAGCTGGGGCAGCGAGGCCGAGAGCTCGTAGGGCATTTGCTGCACGTGACTGACAGGACACTGACAGGAAGGCCATGTCCAGCTATTTTTCCAGCTCTTTTCTTTCTGTTTCAGTTCCTCAGGCTTTGCACTGGCTTGGAACTCTCAGCTTCTCCTCATTCCTCAGCAGGATTAAAGGAGGGAGGAGAGGGAGATTTCCAGTGGCAGTGCAGGCAGTTTGTGTGCCCTGCTGCTTTGTGTGATCCCCATCTTTTCACTTGCCTGGGAAGAGCTGAGGGAGACGCGGCCGGGGCTCACCACACAAAGCCAGAGGTGCTCCGGGCCAGGAGGAGCTGGTGCCACACGGTTTTGGGAATTCCCTGGGCCAGGAGGAGCTGGTGCCACACGGTGTTGGGAATTCCATGGGCCAGGAGGAGCTGGTGCCACACGGTTTTGGGAATTCCCTGGGCCAGGAGGAGCTGGTGCCACACGGTTTTGGGAATTCCATGGGCCAGGAGGAGCTGGTGCCACACGGTTTTGGGAATTCTCTGTCCTTGTGGCTGCCCAGCCTTCTCCCTTTCCTCCTTCTCGCTGATTTTTCTCTTGATCACACAGGCTGTAATGCACTGCCACATTTCTCCCCCCACCACCCTTTCATTAAATACTGTCCTTTCATTTTCCAGTGACATCTGAAATGGGAATAGAGCCCCTGGGAACAGCCCATTTATGGACAGGGAATCCAGAGCAGCCCTGAACCAAGGCATACGGGAATAAGGACTTAGGCAGATGCAGGAATGGAAACTAATTTTAGTTATTGCATTGCAAGCTCATCACACTGTCAGTGTCACACTCCTCTTTATCTCCCACCTCACACCCAGCAGTTACCTCATGTCTCTGCTATCTCCCGACAGGGACCGTTGTGGGGCATTTTTGCAATAATTTCTTCCCTGTATTTTGGAAAACCTCGAGTCACATGCCGTGGCTGCTACAGCACGTCTGCTTCCCTCTCCTGCTTCCCTGCAAGGGTGTGACTGAGGTCCCCGATTAGGGTGCAGCCTTGACCCGAAATTCCTGCACTTCCACAGCTCTTGGGAAGGATGTTGGGGTTGTCCAGAATGAATTTGAAGAATTTCTCAGCAAGCTGCTGTCAGTTCAGTCTGAATGCTGAGATTTGTTCCAAGAGCTGTGGCAGGGGTGCACTGCCCCGTGCAGTGGGAAAATATGTGGGGTTTTTCAGACTGATCCCCGTGGTTTTGTCTGATTAACATCACCAGAGTGACTCCTGTTCTCCCATTAAACACACCTCATTCTTTATTAACGTTCTGTTGCTGATGGGCAAAAGCCCTCGTGGGGCTGAGTGTGGTGACCTGGCTTTTCTTGAGTTTTCAAAGGTTTTAGCGCAGGAACAGTTCCTTGTGCTGTAATGCAGATTCCTTGTAGGGGCAGGGTGGGACAGGGGAGTTCCTGGTGCCTTAGCAGGAATGGGATTTTGAGTTCTGGACACTGAGGCACAACTGCTGGCTCTGCTCCCCTGAAGCCCAAAAGCCCCCAAAGTGGATTTGAGTCCTTCCCTTGTGCAATCTGAAGAGAAATTTTTACCACAGTTCAGCCACAGTTCCACCTGTGATCTTTGTATACAAGCAGGACAAGGAAAATGTTCATATCCTCTCCCTGTCCAATAGATTATTTATTTAATTGATTTTTTTCATCAAATATTAAAAAAAAAAACCTAAACAAAAACCAAAACTAAAAGGAGAACTCCAAGGAACATTTTCTTTCCAGTAATTCATCTGTAGTTAATCCAAGAAAAATTCTATTTCCCTTTACTGAAACCTTCATTTCTTTGAGTTTGCTTGGTGCTGTTTTCTGAGAGATTTTTTCAATAGAATCCATTAAAACAAATAAAGAAAAAGAGGGGGGGAAAGGACCAGGGAAACATTTTTTTCACATTTTAAAAAAAGCCTACTACGTAGTAACAATCTAATTTAAAAGTCAGAATGAAATTTTTAAGGTGTGGGTTGCTGAACAAAAACCCACCTGGGTTTACAGCTGGGGAAATTAGATGTGACATTGTATAACTGGCAAAGTTTTCATCCCTGGGGAACTATTCCCTCCCAGAAAGCCCAGGGCACTCGAGCAAACACTGATCACCTTCTCCTGGGAAAGGCTCTCCCTCCGAGGCTGCTCCGAGCCGCTGGGGGAGGGCAGGCGTTCCTCCAGCCCCAAAAACAGGCCAAGGAAGGGTGAGGATGCTTCAAAACCACTTCACATTCCTTCTCCCCATTTCCTCTTGCCCAGAGGAGCATCACACCCTCTAGATCTCGTGTATCCCGACCTTGACACTCGGAAACGCCCTGCCTCACTTCCCAGCCTTTCAGCACTGCTCCTGCCCCACATTCCTGCTCTGACCCGGCTCTTCTGCTGCCTCTTGACAGAAGGAGCTCTGGAGGAATCAGCTGGGAGGAAGTTGTGGGGTGCCTGAGATTAGAGTCTATTTTGGAACCCCACAATCTTCAGGATGGACCCTTTGGACAAGAGAGGAGCTCCCAGGAGCGCCTGCGGAGCCTCGGCTGTTCCTGCCCTCTCTGCTGAGGCCTCTCTGCTCCCTGGGCTGATTTTCTCCTCCAGTTCCTACCACGGCACAGGAGGGGATCCTGTCCAGCCCACGGTGCCTCTCCACCACAGCAGATCCAGCAGGAAGGTGGAGAGGGATCACCTGGCGCTCTGTGCCAGGGTCAGTGCAGAGCCCCGGGCTCACGGCAGCCACGTGTTCCCACAACAGCTGCAAATGAACTGGGAGATGAACAGCAGCCCCCTCAGGGTGAGGGCCAAGAGACCCGTCCGTGATGTGCCCGTAGCCCAGCCTGCCCGATGAACCACCTACTGCTGATGGAATGGGGCCACTGTTCACGCCACAGACTGGATCATGGTTAAACTGGGATGCTTGTTAATGTTCCCTCTCCAGCTGCCTCAGGTGATGCAGTTAGCACTGATTTTTTGAAAGCAGTTCCTTCCTAGGATACTTACTGTGAGTGTGAATTGCTGTGGGGGGGCGGGGGGGAAAGGACAAACCATTTCAGTGACACGAAATGAAGCCCTTCTGCTACACAATTCAATTCCGAAAAAATAATTATCCGTGTGGTAAAATCATCAGCCTGCAGCCTGAGGAAACAGGAAGCTGCTTTTATATCAGATGTGCTCTCTGGTTATTCCTCATCTGGCAATTCCCCAGCAGGGTCTACATGGAATAAGTCAGGAAACTCAGCACAAGCTGGTTTGTGTCCAACCCCTGCACTCTGCCATTGTTCAAGGACTTATCAAAACCAGAGCGGAAATGCAGGAATCGTGTTCCTAATGAGCCACTGAGGCAAGATGACACTTGTGGGTTAGGAAATGGATGTCAGATCCCTGTGCTCACAACTGCTTTTTGCTTTACATAGTAAAATCTGCAGGGTGGGAAATGACAGATTCATAACAAACGTGTCTGGGCTGAGCAGGGCTCAGGGAGGTCCCAGCCCGGCCTCGGTGCTGCTCCCACCACCCCCAGAGCAGCTGAAGTGATGCTGTTCATTGTTGGCACCCAGAGATCCAGGACTGCACAGTAGGCTGAGCTTTAGCTCATAGGAAAAGGGAGCAAACCTAGAGAAGCTCCTCTGGCTCTGGAACTGTTCATCTGCATCAACAGAGTAACAGAGAGAATTTCACTCAGTCTCTGATCAAGGGCCAGCTGCAGACCCCGAAATACTCAGTGTGTTCACAGTGAGAGAGGAGACTCAACTAAAAAACTCAAGAGTGACACAAATGCTGAAGAAATCCTTTTAAATTCAAAACCTTCAGCCCTGAACCTCACAGAAAACCCCAATCCCTTTGAAAGGAGTTCCACAGGTCCCAGTGCAGCAAGCAGCAGCTCTTACAATGTACTTATCTCTTTCATTGAATCATATCTGCATATATATATATATATATATATATGAGATCAATGCATTTTTGAAATGAATATTGAAGCATTAAAAAAGGAAACCCTCTGTGGGCATTACCACTCTCATGACCAATGTCCTGTGTCAGTGGCTGTGACAAGCGACCCCAAAGACGTTCCTTTACAGGAGCCACAGACGTGCCGCATCGAAGAGTTAAGGCTAAGCCCATTCTCAGGGGTTTTAATGTTAATCTCACGTCCTATGGAAGTAAAGGCCTTCATTTGGTGATGAATCATCAACAAAAAGAAGACTGCACTTTTCTCTTAATTAACAGAAGTGACCCAAACTGCTCCAAAACTTCCCCAAGTTTTCTGTGCTCAGCTCTGGAAAGCCACAATATCCAGAGATCAGCCTTCGATAAGGCTCTAGAGGATTTCTAGATAGCCATGAACTCCACAGTGAGGTCTAAATTAATCTTGCTAAGCTCAAATGTCTACTTCTAATGTGGTGTAGCAATAACAGGGACCTCGGTAACACACTTCTCCTCTAGCATCAGGTTTCCCATGTTCAGAAGAAGAAAAGTTGACTAAAACAGGGTTAAAATGCCATGTCGGTGTCTGGCTCCATGGCAGCCACGCTGCACATGATTTTCACAAAGATATTGATATTTAATTAAATATCAATATTTAGATATATAGATATTCATCCTAGAGGATGAATTTAAAACAGGCGTGACTTGAGCACGGTTCTAATTGTTGTGGCCGTTTGTGCCAGTGACAGATTTGGGCAAACGATGAAGGAAGAAAATTGCAGAGATGGGGCAGCAAATCAATGGATGTGCTTAGACAAAAAGCAGAGTCCAGGAAACCCAGCAGGTCAGTGGTTTAGTCCTTGGCTAAAGTTCTTAGTGCTTGCAAGGAAAAGCTCTGCAGCACGAGCAGAAATGCCTCTTTATCTCGAGTGCTGAACCCCTCGGGGACAGGCGCTGAGCTCTGGCCACGCTGCCAAAACAAGAGCACTTGGGAAAGTCTGTGGAGAACAGGGAGATTTAAGTGGACAATGTTATCTATGAACCAGACCAATTTTTGCCTGCACGCTGCTCACATTTTGTTGAAATTTGCACGCTAACGCAAAAAGCGCCATTAATTTTAGCACATATCTTTGCAAAGTCATTTCCAAGTTCTCCACGCTGTGTCCCTGAGCTGTTTGATGTGAACCTGAAATCAGAGTCACCTGTTGGCCTTGGTGCGTTTTTAATATTTTTTTATTTAGCAGTGCTGTGACCAAATCAAGTATAACTGTGATTTGCCAAGCCACCTATGAAAGATGAAGGAAATAAAGATTTTCTGAGTCGTTTGCAAATACTCCAGTCATGGAATCATGGAATACCTCAAGTTGGGAGCGACCCAGGAGGGTCACCAAGTTCATCTCCCTGCTCCTTGGAGGATGTCATTCCCCTTGCTCATCCTGAGCTCCTCTCCTCTGCATCCAGGGCCTGGTGACTCTGTACTGTGGTAGCACCAAAAGCTCTTCTCTGGACAAGAAGAATGGAATTTTTCCCAAAGAAATTCCTTTTATGTTTAATGTAAAGACCTGACTCTAAAACAGTTTTGAAAATGGCAGAGGGAGCTGTTGTTTGCCCTTGGTGTGAAATGGGTGCATTTGGAGAGAGGCTCCGTGGAATTTACGCGTTCGCCTGAAATCCGCGCTGGTGGAAGCGCTTCACACACGGCAGGCAAAGTCAGCTACCGGGAGGGAGAGAGGAAGGGCAGCTCCTCTCTGAGGAGAAACTTGTCCTATCTCTGAGAGTCCTGCGCAGAATGTTTACAAAACGCTCATTAAGGGAGAGGGGATGGCGAGATAGCAACAAATCTGGTGAGCAGCTTCCACCGCCCGAGATAAGGGAGGCAAGGCGGCCATAGAGGAGAGCGAGTCAGATCCAATTACTGAGACCTGGTTTTGGGGAGGGGGAAGGGGCAGACAGACAGGATGGATCACAAGTTTCAAGACAAGAGCTTCCAAACTTGTCATCCCTCTGTGACACAAGCCGCGCGCAACCCAGCGGATAAAACCGCCACCGAGCCCACACGAGAGCCAGAGCTCGTTGAGCGCGGTTGGAGGCTCGGGCAAAGCCATGGATTCTGTCGTCCTCCAGCTCTGGGCTGTCCTCTCCCTCCTGGTTCACCTTGCAGCCTGCAGTCCCATCCTGAGCTTGGAGCACTCTTCCCTGGAGGAAGATGTGCCTCTTTTTGATGAGATCCTCTCCGAGCAAGATGGGGTTGATTTCAACACGCTGCTCCAGAACATGAAAAATGAGTTTTTGAAGACGTTGAACCTCTCTGACATCCCCCTGCACGAGTCGGCCAAGGTGGACCCGCCAGAGTACATGCTCGAGCTGTACAACAGGTTTGCCACTGACAGGACATCGATGCCTTCTGCAAATATCATCAGGAGCTTCAAAAATGAAGGTAAGAGCTGTTCATCCCCGGGAGAAGTGGATAGAAAGGAGCGTCTTTAGAGCCAGTGTGAAATGTCTTGACCAGGCACAGAGCAGGAGCTGTGCTGGGGAAAAGGCCTTTTGGTGAGGATGGCCTTGGAAATCAGCAGCTGTGGCAGGGCTGCCCAGACCCCACCTCTGGTGAGACAGAGTCCTTGTCCTCTGCTCTGGAGACCGTAGGGTTTTGGGGGAAGATGTGTCTTTAATGTTGGGGCAGCATCAATTTCTTTATCCCCAGAGTGCCGCTCATCATTTGTAATCAGCTGACTGATTTTTTAAATGGATACCTCAAGAAATATTTGAAATTAAGGCAAGACTTATTTTTACACACTGTTCAAAGTGTATTTTCGAACACAATATTCGAGTGCAATATTTTAAAATGATGAGCTTAACCAAGCACAGCTTTCTGTTAATGCCTTCTCACTGCTGATCTCCGTGGCATTTGTAATATTTTCTTCCTTTGGCACCAGAGCACAGCCCAGAAAATACACAGAAATAAGTGAAGAGGAATTTTGGATAACCCTTAGGTTTTACTTTGGAGGACCAGACTATATCCTAATCAAACAAACAAACAAAACCTGAAGAAGCCTAATTAGCACATAATCACAGAATATTCTGAGTTGAAAGGGACCCACAAGGACCATCAAATCACACTCTCAAGTGAATGGCCCACAGAGGGATCAAAGACACAACCTGGGCGTCATGAACACCCTGCTCCGACCAACTGAGCAAATGCCCTGCTGCCATTTCCCTCCCTGTTTTTCTTTCCACATTCCCCTCAGCTCAACGAGGATGAGATAATGCTTCAGCACTAATATTCAGTAATTTACCAACACCTTTTTACACCAACACCCGTTTTATGCCAAAAAAGGTTTTTCAACGAAACAATCCCAAGTATCCATTGCTCCACGTGGCAAATGCAAGTGCTTTGACTCTTGTTTAATCACCCGGGGGCACATGTGGCTGTTCAAGCTGCCACTGGGGCCTCTGTCATCCTCCGTTCGTTTAATTAACGAACTAAAAGACATTATTGCTTTTTCTCTAACATTTGCAGTTTCAAAAGGATGAGCTGTGAGGAGAGGCTGGGTGGAAGTCATTTGAGTTTTGCAGGGCAGAGAGATGCCAGGAGAGAATCCCAAAGCTCTGTTCTGCTCCCATCTCCTGCCAGGCCCAGGCACCCTTTACCAGCAGCGGGTTTCTGGTATGGAGAGACTCTGCACTGTGGTTTAAAGCTTCTTTCCACATCCTTTTCTCCCACGTGGAGAAATTTACTGGAGGGTTGGTGGCAAACCAGTTGCAGGCAGTGGTGACCAGCTGCTCACCTGGCCGTGCCTGTCTCTGCCCAGCAGCAGGAGTCAGGGCACACACGGGGGAGGTGTTGTTCTCATTTTGAGCTATTTGACAAAGAAATGACAGGACAAAGATTGCCAAGTACAGCATGGTAAAGAATAAAATACCCTGTGGTTTAGTGATGCAGACCTGAAATCCTTCTGCCTGCAAAATTCAGGTTTGAAGCACTGAAGTGGCACAGACTGACCTGTGCCGGGTAGTGTTGGCAGCTCGGTGCTGTCCTGCTGTGCCTGTTGCAGAAGTTCTGCATCAAATGGGGAAAACTCGCCTTAAATTTCTGCCATTTCAGATTTTCTCTCACCTCCTCCAACCCAAACCAGCACGATGCCAAGCGAGGCCGCTGATGGGAGCACAGCTTCACAAATACATGCAGTTAAAGGACTGTGCAATTCGTGGTTTTTGTGCGTCCTCAAAGTCTGGAGAATTAAGAACCATCCCTTTCATGCTAAAGAGCTCTTTTGATAGAGAAATTAATTGCCTGCAATGATAAGGACAGGAGAAACAGACCGTGGAATTGTTCACCTGCCTGCTGAAAACTGGCAGTAATCCCAGTTTCATTATTATCCATTAAATCCCTTATTCTAGAAATGCAACAGGTGGCATGGCTGGTATCAGCTCTTTGTTTTAACCCATGGACCGGAACAGTTTGGTTGCAAATGGGGCTGTAATCAGTGCTTAATACTTGAAATAAAGTCTTAAGGGAAATTTTTCTTTTCCTGCGGACTCCAAATCTCCCTTCCCAACCCTCTCAGGGGTGTACTGGGAACAGCAGGAGATCTGGCACCCTATGGACTGTCTGGCTGAAGAGCAGAGTCACATCCTAGCTGTCTGAGAGGTGCAAAGGCACATCTCTCATGCCCTTCCAACGCTCACCCGGCTCTTACACACGGAGTGGCCTTCCCCAGCCTCCTGGTGAATTCCTTGTGCTCATCTTCCACAGGGTTGGGGGGCATTTCTCCACCCTGGCTTTGCATGCAAGCGCTGGAGCCTTGTTTCAGCATGGTAAGGTCCAGGAAACCCCGGAGATTCCTCCCAGGATGGAGATTATAGCTCAGCTTGGATCACATTCAGCTCACGGTCTGCTCCTACCCTGGCTCTGTGCACAGCGGGTTCCGCTCCCACCTTTAACAGGCAGGGAAATGGAAGCAGAATCACCCCTCATTTTTTTTTAATTTGTGAAGAGATTAAAATGCGAAATGAAAAAAAAAGAAAAGAAAAAGGCAGGTGCCTCAAAGCCTCCAAACTGGAGTTAAACAGGACAAGTCACGTGCTGAAGTTCATGGCTCGCCTAAGTGCTCTGGTGGAGCATGGCCAGTCCTTGCGGCTTTATCAGGGTCGTTTTTCTACAAACATGGAAAAATTGGGGAAGTCAGAGATGAAGGGAGTAATAGGTCACAAGGAGTTTGCCTTTGCATTAATTATAGTTACAGCCTCTGTGTCCTAATCTGCCTCCCGGGTTGCAAGGAGGCAGCAAACGCACCCCTGTGAGCAGATCCTGCACTGTGGGAAGAAATGAATGTTGCTGTGCAGAAACCAAGAGTGCAGCCAGGACAGGCAGCCCAGCTGACACCAGACATCGTCCTCCTCACCTGTTCTGTTGGCTAAAGGTGCCCAGGGTGCCTGGCTGAGTGCAGCTGGTGGCTCACTCAAAGCCCACAGGGCCTGTGGCTGCCGGGTCACCCTGGTATCACCACCTGCTCTTCCTGACCAGGAGCCTTTACCTCTTCCAAAGCAGCTTTTCCTCTCTTAGTGCTTGGCCCTTTCCGTGTCTGAGGGGTGTTTGAGCAGCAGGGAACTCCTGCTAGCACAGGAGCACTAAAGAACCCACACTTCTTGTATTTGCTGATCATCTGTTGCCCATTTCACGTTCACTCCAGTTCCTCATCCTTCTGCCCTTCCTGCACCAATGAATGTTTTCCCTTGTTTATTAAACAGTTGCTGTGCAGTGACCTAGAAGTGATTTTTATGTCAATATTAAGCAACATATTTTTAATATGTAAACCTTCCAGTCGGCAAGGAAGTCCCTGGAAAGCCTGGGGACAGAAGGAGGATCTCTAAATCCAGGTCTGTAGCATGTCTGGGATCTTGTCCTTGCACATCTAAAATAACCTCGGCCCTTTTTCCAAGCACTGTTTTGGGAAGCGCTGGAAAAACATTTTCCTGGAGCTGTCCAGGTGAAACCCAGCATGTTGGACGACCTTCAGTGCGTGTGTTCCTGGGTACACTGACTCTTCTAAAACATTTGATTTTTGTCCTTTCCAGACGTGGATTCCCACCCTGTTGGCGTGACAGGGACTCGGAAATACCCGCTCCTGTTCAACGTTTCCATCCCTCACCACGAGGAAATCACCATGGCGGAGCTGAGGCTCTACACCTTGGTGGAGCGGGACCAGAGGCTCTACGAAGGCCTTGACCGGAAGGTCACCATTTTCGAAGTGCTGGAAAACGTCCACGTGGGGGCCGGGGAAGAGAGGAAGATGGTGGCCCTGGCCTCCAGGCACATCTACGGCACGAGCAGCGAGTGGGAGAGCTTCGAGGTGACCGAGGCCATCCGGCGCTGGCGCAGGGCAGGGCTGACCACGCACCGGCTGGAAGTTCACATCGAGAGCCGGGAAGGGGAGGAGCAGAACGGGGAAGGGAAACTCGATATCGACATCAACTCCGAGGCCAAGCACGTGCCCCTGTTGGTTGTGTACTCTGACGACCAAAGCAACGACAAAAAGGAGGAGAAGGAAGAGCTGAACGAAATGATAGACCACGAGCAGCTCCTGGACCTGGAGAACCTGGAGGTTGGCAATTTCCACGACCAGCCTGGGGAGGAGGCGCTGCTCCAGATGCGCTCCAACATCATTTACGACTCCACTGCCCGGATCCGGAGGAACGCGAAAGGCAACTACTGCAAAAAGACTCCGCTCTACATCGACTTCAAGGAGATTGGCTGGGACTCCTGGATCATCGCCCCGGCGGGGTACGAAGCTTACGAGTGCCACGGGGTGTGCGCCTACCCCTTGACAGAGCACGTCACGCCGACCAAACACGCCATAGTCAAGACTTTGGTTCACCTGAAGAACCCCCAGAAAGCCTCCAAGGCCTGCTGCGTGCCCACCAAACTCGACCCCATCTCTATTCTCTACTTGGATGCAGGGGTGGTCACCTACAAGTTCAAGTACGAGGGCATGGTGGTGTCAGAGTGTGGCTGCAGATAGTAGGAGGGAACGCGCGCGCGGGGAGGGCACAGGGGGAGTATTTAATGATTCAGTCTGTAAATTTGTACATTTGGGATTTGCTATTTAATGAGGTTATTTAATGAGGCCTGTACAGATAATTGTACGTGTCCTGTCACGGGGAATGGGCACGTTGTGTAGGGATTGTATATTTTGTTCCATTGCTTCCTTCTTGCTGTTCTTCGCTGTCCGGATTGAGACCGAGTCTCTCCTCCTGTCAGGGCATGGAGCTGATCACTGGATTGTTGGGGAGGGCTCTTGGTGCCAAAAGGGCACATCCAAATTCACGGAAATAAAGGCATATTTTTGTACTTTATCAATGTTGGTTGGCATCTCCAGGGCTTTCCAGAGCTGTTAAAGAGACGTGAGTGATGGGAAATCACACCTAGATTGTTCAGTGTTCTGTAAAATCTTTGTAAAGGTCTTTACATGCTCATTTTTTTTTAAATGTATCTCTGTAGATCTTAAGTCCCGATAATTCTCAAGCTCCTAAATCACTAAGGCACAAACAAGGTGTTTTTTCCTTTTTTCTTAATACTTTCTTCACTCTTGCCCTGTTTCAGTTGAAGGTAACTGGCAGGGACGATTTGGCATCTGGAGCAGAAGGGCACCATTCCCTTTCCCATCTTTCTTAGGAAAGCAAATGGCCCAGGAGCAGCGCCAGGCATGGGCCAAGGCAAGAAATTCCCCCTGTGCAGGTTTATTACAAAATCGCTCTGAGGCAGCACTGGCTTTGTTGCAGCAGCCGTGGGTTGGCTCTCGAGGGACAGAGCTTTAGGTGGCAGAAGGAAGTGCAATAAATTTCCTGAACCCTTGGAATTGTACCAGCTAAAACTGTCCTTGAAATTTAGACCAGCTGAGAGCCGGTCCCCCTTCCCAGTCAGTAAATTCCACGGGACGCAGCTGCATGATCCGACTCGAATGGCCCAGCAGCGCCAGGCAGAACAGCAGAGCCCTTCGTGCCAGTGGGACACGAGGATCTTCCCTCTCTGTAAGTGCTGAATTGTCGATTCTCAGGGATGTTCCTCCCCCCAGGCTCTGTAGATGGAGTCACATGCCATGTTTCCACCACTCTTCTGCAACAAATCGTGGTGATAAGGAGGTGTCGGAGCTGAGAAACAATAGACCCGTCACTTTATTTATACTAAGCTGCAAATTTGTCAGATTCTTGGGAAAGTGTAAGTGATGTTGACTCTTTTAGCCTGTACCAGAGCCTACTGTACTGTCCCTGCATCTGTTTTACACTTTTAAGGGAAAGTTATCTTCCCTGCAAGTGATAAGGGTCTTTGAAAGAATCACTCCAACACTTCAGGGAATGAATGCTAAAGACTTTATCACACACCAACTAAACCCAATTTCACCTATTTTCACACATACTCTTCTGTGCTTCCCATAATTTATTGACCTATTTATTGACTGCCTGCCTTTGTAATATAATGTAGAATACAGAATGTTTTATTTTTGTGCTTGTGTGTAATCCCACTCGGATAAAACCTTGTACTGACCCTACTTTACATGGAATCTCTCTGCTGAGTTGTGTGCCACAGAGAACGAGGTTGCTGATTTATTTTTTTCCTCCCCTGAATATCTGTAAATTCCACCTGGCACAGTTACCCCCTTGTTTGCAGAGCTGCTCCCTCACTGCAGTGATTGCAGTGGAGTTCTGGAGTATGGTCTTGTCCAATTTACAGCTCCTCTTGCAGGGGTATCGTGGCTCTAAGTGCTCAGCTGTGTAGTTTATTGCAGAGTTATGCAGTCTCCAGATAGCAGCCTGCACCATGGGCTGTGATATTGCTTTATTCCTCACCCTGTGAGTGACTGACACCCCTGACAGACCTTTCCCCTGAGCCACTCTGCAATCGGAGCCTGTGGCTCATGGCACGCTGGAGGAATTTCGGGAGAGGTGTGATATTTGCTCTGCTGACATCAACTGCAGCAGCCAACGGTTGAAGTGTGACCACACAGACCCTTTCAAAACTATCCACAATTCTTATGAAGCCATTTGCCAAGACAAGCCATTCACCTTGTTAGGAGTGATAATCCAGCATTAGGGAGATAATCCGACATTTGCTTTTATCGTCTCATTTCTGCGGGCGGCCCCGTGGCAGAGATCTGCCCTCCCTGCCTTTCCCCCTGTCCTTCCCCAGCGGCACCAACGGCTGTGAACAGGCTGAGGGAAAGCTGTGCCTTAAAAACAATAAAGAACCCGCTGCAATCACCCATAAATATGTAAAGTGTCACTATCAATTCTCAGGTGAGCACATTGCAAAGCAGAGCGGTGCCCGCTCTCTCTGTCCGTCAGAGATTTGCTGGAGCAGGGCAGGGTCTGTGGTGTGTTCTGGTACAAAGCAAACACGGGCAACGTGGCATTTTATCAGCTGCTGGTGTGAACTTTTACAAGATCAGTAAAACTGTCAATAAATATCAACGGTAGTCCTTTAGAATTAGGGGCAGCCAGTCTGTCGATATGAGTAACTTCTCTTTATGAAGAAACGAGGACTGTCCTGCTGATTGAGGAGGATTTCAGCCAGAGTTTGTGGTGAAAGAAGTAAAGCTGTGTCTCATTGTGCTATTTTGGGAGAAAACTGAGCATCTCTTGAATCCTTCAGCTGCACCTGTGCTGTTCATAGCCTGAGATCAGAACTCCTGGGAACGGTGTTTCATTTATGATGGGTGTCTGTCAGGACTGCACGGCCGCTTTATGAGCAACCCCCCCCTCCTTTGCCCTTACCCTGCAGCATAACCATGCAGAGGCATTTGTTGGATGTTCACGCAGTTCAGTGATAGAGATCAGACCCAAAAAAAGGGGGGGCAGTTATTTCCTAGAGATCTTTCCCCAAGCAGCAAATCGAGGCTGTTTCTGCAAGTTCAGAAGTGCTTGGCTTTAAAGCCCCTGTCCAAACAGACCCAACACTCACAAATAACACGGTGAGGGTGTGACGAGAACCAGGGCTGCCAAGCTGGGAGTCCCAGGAGTCCCTGAAAAAATGTTCCACTGCATGTTTTCATTTTCTTTGTTTCTACACTCCTTCCTTCCTTCCTTCCTTCCTTCCATCCATTGGTACTGTGACTTCTGTTCCTAAAAGACTCTATTTGTCACATTAAATACTGCTGCGCATTGATTCTCCTTTCATTCCTGGTCTATTTTATATCAACATATTAGCAGCTGTTTGACTTAAATCTTCAATTAAATCTTAATTTTAGAAAGGTTTGGGGAAGTTGAAAGGTTGATGGAAGTATCTATCTTTCCATCCACCTATCTATCCACCTCTGAATTACTGTAAGCAACTAAAGCAGCCCTGTCTCACCAAAATCATCAATAGCAGTAGGATTTTTGCTTTCATCTGTTTCTAGTTGAACATGTATAAGAAAGTGTGAGCAGCCTTGGAGCCCCTTTTGTGCTGGATGCTGTATAAAATTCCAGGCTAAACGGGCAGGAACAGGCAAAGGGGTGGGAGCAAAACAAAGGATCCCAGAGAGGAAGAGCCTGGAGAGCAGGTCAGCGAGGGAGCCGAGGGGAGAGCTTTGGTCTTGGATTGCTGCTCTTAAATCAACACACACAGAGCCTCCAGAAGAGCACGAACTTCAAGGCATCCTGCTCCCTCCGGGGCCCTGCAGGAGGGGTGGCAGCTGTGTCTCCTGAGCACCCGAGGCCCGATTCCACCAAGCACTTGGGGTCTGAGGTTCCCTTAAAGGATCCGTGTCTCTGAGCTCTCAGCACGTGGGCTCCAACTCCTCCAACAGATTCCTCCCCAAAGCCTCCCTGCGTTATCCCTCCCCCGGGTGTGACCCCGGAGCCCGGGCTCGCTCTGCAGTGCCCTGAGCAGCTGACTGAGGACACAGATTCCCAACTTTTTGAGTGCCAAACCTGACAGCTCAGCGTGGTTTTCCCGGCCCTGCTGCCCCAGCCCTGCCCTTGCTCTGGGCTCTTTGGGGTGGTCTGTGAGCCTGGGGACAAGGAACTGTTCTGCCAGCAGAGCAGGGCACCCCTCTGGCTCATGCCCATCCCATTGGGAGGTGCCCAAATGCCAATCTTTGAGGGAAAAAATGTGGTTTTCAATACTGTGGATGCATCTCTTTCCAAGGTCTCTGTGCCCTGCCCGGTGAGCAGCACCTCTGGAGCTGAGGGCATGAGGTGAACCTCCCCAAAACTGAGGTCACTTAGGAAACATCATCCAAAGCAGCAGCCAGAACCTGTTCCAAATTTCTCCTGCCCAAAACTGCTGCACTGCCCTTCTGAGCCTGCTCA
Organism: Mohoua ochrocephala; assembly: GCA_013398855.1. NCBI lineage: Eukaryota > Metazoa > Chordata > Aves > Passeriformes > Acanthizidae > Mohoua > Mohoua ochrocephala. Next base: position 145,568 of record VZTA01018812.1, on the reverse strand, counting down.
GAGAGCGAAGCAAACCAGAACCTGCAAGCAGTGCAGAAATGCCAAAGGAACGTGTGATTTCTGACAGCCCCAGGCCGTTTGGTGCCTGGGTTACCCACAGCACCATGGGAGAGGTGCAGTTTAGGATTTGCTGTGGAACACACGGAGCCAAAGCCTGCAAAATCTACTAGGATTTTAGGGAGGGGGAAAAAAAAAAAACAAAACAAGAAGATTCCATGGCCCTTGAACATCTGCTTCAAACATTTGAAAAACTACAGCCCAGTGTTAATTTAAACTTCCTTATAACCCAGTTCGACATTTGGAGTGCAAACACTGTTAATAGGATGGGAACCGGGGTGGTGGTGGTTTGCTTTCTATATTGGGAAACAAAACCAGAACAAAACCAGCTCGAGATAGAGCTTTTGTTTATGTTGCTGACCCATCTGTCTTCATTAATGCATTATTTACAGGAAAAGTTTAAAAATTAGCTTCTGCTCCCTCTTCAAGTGCAGCAGCAACAAATAAAGGCTGAATGGTTCATTTGCCCTCGACTAAAAATGGAAATTCTTATCAGCACCCCTTGGAAGAAGAGGTTTATGATGTGGAGTGTTTTATTGTTGGGTCTTAGTGCTGGGACCAGGCCTTTTGGCCACAGCTGTGTGCTTCCAGCCCAGGCAGGGTCAGGGGTGTGGGGTGCAGGGCAGCAGGGAGGTGCTGTGTCGCAGAAAGCAGAAACCAGCCGCAAAATGTGACCCTCATCTTACTCTAAACTCCTGCTTTGAAGCTAAAAGGAGAAATGATGTGGTTTTCCCCTGTATTGACCCACGCAGAGTAATGGGACAGGTTTGGGGCTAAGCCTTGGCGTGGCCCAGGAATCACCCAGGTGTCTCTGGCACTCGGGATGGGCAGAGCGGGGTGACACAAACCCCTTCCCTGCAAGTAAAGGGCCAGGCACGATGCACGTGGATCTCTGGAGGTTGAATGTCTAAACGGGGACAGGCGAAAGCCCCCCAGGATGTGTCTGGCCAGAACCTCCTCCAGACAAATGAGGCAGGTGTGGGAGTCTGCTCCGGAGCTGCTTACGCTGGACAGGGCTGACTTGGGAGAGCTGGAACTCAAAGAGGACCTGAAGTTATGGCCCAGCACCCCTGGACACTTCCTAAGGAAAACACTGTCAAACTAACTGCTGTGCAAATGGACTGGGAAGCACAGAATCCCAGAATGGGTTGGGTGGGAAGGGACCTCAAAGCCCATCCAGTGTCACCCCTGCCATGGGCAGGGACACCTCCCACTGTCCCAGGCTGCTCCAAGCCCTGTCCAGCCTGGCCTTGGGCACTGCCAGGGATCCAGGGGCAGCCACAGCTGCTCTGGGAATTCCATCCCAGCCCCTCCCCACCCTCACAGGGAGGAATTTCTTCCTAATATCTAAGGAGAAATCAGGAATATTAGGAAGATACCCCAGCTTCTTTAAAAGCATCTTAGTATGAAGAAAAAGCAAAGTCTGCCCCCCTCCCGTGTCTGTCCCCCTCCCCCAGGAGCAGCTGGCTGGGGAGCTGCAGCCACTGGAACTACTGCTTCTTTCCCCAGATATCCACCTTTTGATACCCTTGTCAAGAAGATGAACAGTGGGAGGAGGTCCAGGCTCTCCCTGCTCCTCCCTGGACCCCTCCTGCAGCAGCTGAGGGTATTTGCCTTCAGATGCAGCCTAGTAAATCCCAATTCACCCTCTTGAGGAGTCGCTCCAGATGTCAGCAAGAGCAGAATTTGAGCTAATGATTAGCTGGGAAAATTTCTGCTTCCCAGCCCATCCCACCACACAGCACTGCCGGCAAAACTCCTCGGGACAGGGCTGCGTTCTCCCAGAACACTGAGTTACTTCTTAGAGCAGACAATGCCAGAAAGTACAGAAGAGTTTTGCTGACATCTGTACTGCGGAACAAACTCCAAAGTGCATTGCAACACCCCCAGCTCAGGGCAAAGGAGCCTGGAATGGGAATGGGGACTGGGCTTGGTTTGTGCTCGGCATGATTCTGTTCCCAGCACACACTGATCCACCTCCTGCTCAGCATTTCAAGGGCTTAGCAAGACTTTTGACTGTATTTTTTAAGTAAAGGCAGGAAATAGGAGGGATAAAAGCAATCAACATGGCTGCAATAAAGGAAATTATACAAGAGCAATGGATTTCCGTGACACAGAGCAATGCTTCCTGAAAAGGAGGGTGTTGGCTTGTTCCCTATCTCCAAATACTTCGTTCTCTGTGATGACCAGCAAAGACAACACGCTGTGTTTGAGTTCAGCTGGGCAGCTGCAGTAGCATTAATTCAATATTCACACAACTACTCCGCAGGAGCTGCTGCCGGTCGCGCCTGCGGCGACTTCGGGCTGAGGGATGCTCGCTGCAGCTTCAGAGCTCTCCAAACAATGTCCTTCAGCTCCGTGTGACTGAGCCTGTCCAGGCTGGGAGCTTCACGTGGTGTTGAAAATGTATGTGTCGAGTTAAGTGAGAAGGTTTAAAGGCAGGGTGGTCTCTGCAATCAGGTACAGTAGCTGGCTAGCAACAGCAGCTAAACAACAGCCCAGCCTGCCAGGGTGCCCAGGTTTATGTTGGCTTTGCTGTAGCAACTCCTTATCTGCCAGAGATAGGAGCAGCTCACATCAGTTGTTGTGAGATTTGGTGGAATCCGTTTCCTGAGCTGTCACCGCGGGCTAATCGGGCAGAGTGGGGATGCAAAGCTTTGGGACAGTGGGAGAGCAAAACTGCAATGCTGATCGAGCTCTGTTTGCTTTTGCCATTGCCAGGTTTTAGGGCATTTATAAAATTTAGGTTAACATTAATTTAGGTTAAATAAATTTAGGTTAGATGTACGGAAGGAATTGTTCCCTGTGAGGGTGGCGAGGCCCTGGCACAGGGTGCCCAGAGCAGCTGGGGCTGCCCCTGGATCCCTGGCAGTGCCCAAGGCCAGGCTGGATGGGGCTTGGAGCAGCCTGGGACAGTGGGAGGTGTCCCTGCCCATGGCAGGGGTGACACTGGATGGGCTTTGAGGTCCCTTCCCACCCAAACCATTCTGGGATTCCCTGATTTTAGATGCCCAGCTCAGCCCAGAGAAGCCTCCAGGCTGACACCAGGACTGGAAGAAGAGCAAATGAATTGTAGGAAAATGAGCCCTGGTACCATTTCTGCAACCTGGGACTGAGGTTTTTCCTTACTGTGCTCCTCACTTGGTCTGCACGGACTCCCCCATGGGTTATTCCCCCCAGGAATGTGAGCCCACACTCACTGGAGTGAGCCCACACTCATGGGCTGAGGCAGAGGTTGAAAAGGGTTGAAGTGATTCAATTTTGACTCACAGCAGTTGGTTGCTGCTGAGACAGACACAGCACAGCAACATCATGCAAATGCAACCTGCAATCCTAAACACTCCTTGGAGCTTTGTACCGATTTTGAGGTTATTCTGGCAGGGAAAGCAAGCTTTCATCCACGGTCGCTTTTCTCGCTGAGCTCCCTCCACTTCCCACGGGATTTCTCCACCTCCCATCACTTCTTGTTCTTTCCCACTCCTCTGCCCATCGACAATTCACACCAGCTGCAGATTTGGCCCAATAATATTGATTGTGTGTCTGTGCTCCCTGCGTGGGCCCCAACGAGCGCGCTGGAGCCGAGCCCGGTGCCCCGAGCGGGGAGTTCCCGGCAGGGGAGCGGAGCGGGCCCGGAGCGGGGCGGCCGCGTCCTTCCCGCGGGGCTGCCACACGCCGGCCCTCACAG
>VZTA01018812.1:122317-141787 GCA_013398855.1 Mohoua ochrocephala | reverse complement strand
CAGGGCGCCGCCTGCAGCACTGATGAGCTCCGGGGCAGGCAGAGGATGTAGGCAGGGGCTCAGCGAGCTCCCCAGAGCTGCAGGAAGCCCTGCCCTGGCCACAGGGGAGAGCAGGCACCCTTCAGACACGGCTGGGTAAGCCGGGCCCTGCCGCACGCTGCAGCCGCACCCACGGGAGCACGGCGGCCTCTGAGGGACTGGGAGCCACTGGGACACGATCAAACCTCTGTGAATGAAGAACTGCACCTTTCTACCCACTCCCAGCTGCTCTCCTGTCAATAACCATCCTGCTTCTGCACCATGCTTCCCAGGGAATGAAACCCCTGTCTTCACCACAAGCACCAATGTTGTCAATGCTTCTGGCCTGAAAACCTCCAGCCCAAAGTTGCTGAAAGGAAGGGTCAAGCCTGGTGATCAAGTTATTATCACAGATATTGTTATTGTAGGTTGGGATTCAGGACCTCCAAGTCTTGGTCTGGCTCTGCTTCATCTGGGCCCCGCAGACATTTTCAAAGGCTCCATCCCTTCTGTACTTTTTTGGAAAAGCAAAACTCTGCGACCTCAATGGCCTGACCTTCGCTGGGACAGACAAATGAATCGGTTTGGTCTGAACTGAGCACTCAGGTGCAGGCTCTGGCCCAGGCACTGCAGGGTGCAGGATCCTGATGCAGGACCACGGGCCAAGGGCTCCTTGCCCTGGTGCTGAAGCTCAGCGAGGACGGGGAGCTCAAGCAGGGGAAGCAAAGAGCACCCGACTGGTGGGCACCGTCACTGGGTGCCAAGCACGTCAAAGCTCCGAGGTTGGGGTGGGATGTGAGGGAGCTTCGGCCCAGCTGCTCTCCCTGCCTCTGGTTTCTCAGCAGCTGACAAAGGGAACAAAGGTTCAGCTGCAATTTTATTTTTCAAAGCCACCCTGCTTGCCATCATCAGTGGGGCTCAAGGTCTGAGCGAGCAGGAGCGGGTCAGGGGGGCTGACAGCAATTTAATCTGCTGCTGCCTTTCTGTACCTCCCCGTGCCATCCCTGACCCCATGCCGACGCCATTCCACCGCCAGCGAGGGGACAGATCCAGCTCTGTGGAGATCATGAGTTTCTAAACATGTGTCCCATGTCTCTTGCAAAGTGTAAATGTGATTCATCCCCATTTCACACCTTACAGAGCTTTCTCTACTCCGGACGGGAGGGACACAGCGAGGGAGCTGCGCGTTCCCACTCCCCCAGTGGAAACATCCCTTCCCAGGGTGTGACAACACTCCAGTTTCCAGTGGACATTTTGACCTTTCACTCCTCAGCGCTGTCTGTAGCTGTTGTGTTGGGAACAACTGTCCTTGGGGTGCTTGGCTGACCTCCTGACTCCTTTTGGAAAGGCATTTCCATAGAGCTCTCAGCACTTCAAATGAGCACCAGACTTTTAGTGGCATCAGAAATGTGGATGCGTGTGAAGGGAGCACTTGACAGCGCTCAAAAATCCATCCCTGGTGCTCCAGGAAGGGACACACAGGGTAAAGGTGTCACTGAAATGACTCAAAACCCCCGCTGGCCTTAGGGGTTGAGTGTGGATCTCGCCCAGAGCACGTGGAGCTCAAGGGGAGCCTCTCCGGCTGGATGGCAGCCTGAGCCAGCCTTTATCGGGGAGCCGAGGAAGGAAACACGGCAAAGGGAAGATTTACCTCTCACATGCTCAGAACGCAGGTGCCGAGCCAAGACTTATCCTCATTTCGTTAGCCAGAGGTCGAAGCCTGGCCCCTGCCCCCCTGGCTGGGGGAAAGCTCTCCCTGGATGCGGCAAACCCCGGGATGGGATGACAGGAACGCTGCCCTGTTCCCAGCCATGTTATCGGGACACTGTGTGAAGAGGGCTGAAATATCACATCGTGGTTTTACGCGTGATAAAGCAAATTTTCACAGGCCACACCAGCGGCCGCTGACAGCGCCGGCAGTGTCGGTGCCCTCTCCTAAGGGAGACCTTAGGGACAGGGTTCTGTGTGAAAAGGGCTTTTTGGGAAGCTTCCTCAGGAGAAAACAGGGTGTTTCTTTCTCTGCTGGGCGGGCTGCTCACCTTGGTGAGCTCTCTGATGTTTCCTAAAGGCTGAGCACAGCCTGCAGTCCTGCAGTGGCAGCAGCGCTGCGGCCTCTGCTCTGCCCCACAGCCAGGAAAATCACACCCAGATTCCTTCCTCCGTGTTGGAAGTTACAAACCTTATTTGTTAAGAAACCCAATTCCCAGTTACCCGCTGGGCACTCCTGTCGGTGGGAATTACCTGCTGAGGAAAGTCTTGCAGAGGAAAGGGCTCGAAGGGAGCCCTTGCTGGGGACCCCCATGCAGGGAGCTTTCGGCAGCGTGGATTCTCCAAGGAAGGAACTGTCCCGGCTGGAGCCTCTGTGCCACGTTCACCACACCAGCACTCAGGGTATTTACCTGCTTGAACCTCTCACCGTTCCTAAACTTGCAGGGTTTGGGGCTGGAATGGGTGAGGATTGTCTCCAAGGGAGAGCTTATTTGGACAGCTCTTGCCCCTGCTACCCCGGCTGCTTCCTGCTGCCCCCAGGTTCCCTGGCATTAGCAGGATGCTTCTGCTTTCCAGGTTATTTCTCCTGCAGGCCACTGTGGCTCCGTAGATCCCGGTGCTGCAGCAAGGTGGCAGGAAAACACAGGGAAAGTGGGGCAGTGGGACTGCTCCCAGCGCCTGGGACGCTTTTTCCTGCCCACCTTGGTGAAGAGTTGCTCGTACACGCAGTTTGGCAGTGTTTTCTTCTCAAAAGCAGCCTGGTTTGGGGGCATCTTTCAGCTCCCACGTAAAGGAAGGATGGAGTGCATCACTCTGGAACTGCCGGGGAGAACAACATGTTCCCAGTGCTCCTGGGGTCTGGACAAGGCCTCCTCCGCCACGGCTGGACACTTCCCGCACGTCCACCTCGCCTCCCACAGCAACGTGCTCCTCTGTGCAGTGGCCAGGCTAAAAAAGGAAAGCTCCTATCATGCCAAAAACGCAACTTTGATAAATATGAGGGGATAAGTCACAATAAGCGTGACTGGCTTGGGATCCAGACGCAATAATGTGGGAAGGATAATTTTATTTTCTTGCCTCTCACGCCTACCAAACCCTTGGATACAACGGAGTGAAATGAATTGATTTAGTACATACCTGAGAAGAGCAAAACAGACTTTCTGCTCTAGCCCAAAGAATGCAGTGAGGGGACTGAAAGGATGGCTGAGAGGGATCTTACCTTCCATCCCACACTGCGTGGTTTAGCACTTTTGGGTGCATTGGGAGCTGTGGTTTAGCAGCTCTAACTTGGAAAGCCGTATCACATTTAAAGGGAGAGGAAAACCCTCAGTCTGATCTCCGGGTTATCACCTTGGTAAAGCTCTTGTGTGCTCACGGTGCCGTGGGAGGGTGAAGGGGGTGAAAAATGCCTTTTTGGAGGGTTCCAAGCCTCCAGGACAGGGCTGGAAAGGATCTTTATTCTCTGTGGTAGACAGTCTGTTGTGCTTCTATAGGACAGGAGCAGCGTCACACTCTCCAGGGGATCCAGAGTCAGTGCCCAAAACCTGCTCAGCTGAAAAGCCACCAAAGCCCGCCGTGAGTTTATAATGTCCCTTGCAGCCCAGAGGAGCAGCAGGCCCTGCCCCAGGAACAGGGGAGATTCTCTGCTGCTCCCACCCCAAAAATCTTCATGGCCTGGCTGCAGAAACAGAGGGAGGAAGGAAATGCAGGCTGGGCACCAGTCAGTTTGCGAGGATCTCACATTGTGGGGTCTCCAGCAGAAGATGTGAAGGTGCAGAAAATCCAGAGCAGGCTCTGGGCAGCGCCAGCGTTGGGGTGCGGCTCTGGGCTGAGCTGAGAGGGCACCCACCCCCTCAGGGATGGAAAGGGTGCAGTTTCACAGGTCTGGCACGGGCAGTTCCATGGTTGTCTGTCTCTGGAAAAAGCTCACTCTAAAGAAAGGAAATCCCCTTTGTCTTAGAGCACCCAACGGCAACACCAGCTCACAAGGTGCCCGTGTCTCTCTCCCCTCCAGGCTCTCAGGAACTTCCAGCCCACCTGACCTCCACTGGAAAGTCTCTCTTTCACAGATGACCTCTATAAACCCTGCAAATGTTAATGGGTGGAATATCTTCAAAGGAGTCCCTCTGATCCTCGGCAGCCACGGGGTTGTTTTGCCTATCTGAGCGGAAGCGGAGGAATGCACAGTTTATTTTAAATAACGTGCACTTGTCCTAATCGTGGAGATTTCTGAGCCTCAGCCAAGCCTTTGCACGTCATTATGGCCTGCTGTGAAGGAATTATTGGCCTCTTCACACTTTTGATCTTTGCAGAAAGGAGCGTGTGGCATTTCCAGCCCAGATGTTCACGATGCTGCTCCTAAACCCGATGGAGAAGTTTCTCCCTAATGACTCCTAAGCCTCACGCTCAGATTGGTGATGAGCTTCTTGCAGAGGTAAAAAATGAAATACTCACTGGAGCAGCTCTGTCAAGGTCATCTGAAATCACAGAAAAGACTCGTGAATGGCAGCAGCTGCCGTGAAATGGTGGCAGACATTTGGAACCTCTCGCTCTGAGTGTCGGGAAGTCGTGGGTGCCACGGTGGGGACTTGGACTTGCAGCAGAAAGAAACTGAAAGAGACTTCAGGAGGCAGCTCCTGTGGTGTGTGGGAGCTGCAGGTGTGGGAAGGGGAGCTTTGGGTAGCTCATCATGGAGCTCCTCGGGGCTCCTCTCCATGACTTCCATCCCTCTGCAAAGCTGTGGAGCTGCACCAGCAGGTGCAGGCCCAATGCAGATCCTCACCACGGGCCTCGCTGATATTTCCCATCGCCAAGACTGAGATCTGAAACATTTTAGTGGGATTTGACACCCTGTGCTCAGGCTCAATCCCTGGGAGAGCAGAGGGCCTCGGCCGGGGGTCCTTGGGAAGGCACTGGGATTCTGCAGGAGACCCACCCCGGCCTCTGGAACAGTCACTTCCCCGGTGTGAAGGTTTGTGGGCAGGACAGGGAGGAGCTGTGTGGTCTCTGGGGATTCTATGGAAAGAAACCCCTGGAGTCAGGGTCTGCAGGTCAAACGAGCCATTCGTGGGCTGGATTTCTGAATGCAGCTCAGCTTTCACAAACTGCTCCTTCCCCAGGCTTTATATCCAGAGCTGAGCAAAGGTGGGTTCAATGCACCAAACTCAATCTGAGACTAAGTCTGGGCTCAGTTTTAAGGCTAAACCAGTCCCCCCCGCCCCCAGCAAGGCTGAGAGCAGCAAGTGCTTTATACCCAACACTGACTTTTATTCTCCAACAACCTTCTCCCACTCCCATCTGCCCTTGTTTCCCACATTTTCCTCTGTGTCCCCTTTTCTCCCCAGTTCGTTTTCCCTTTCAGACAGCTCTGCAGCCTGTCTGGAGCTGAACTTTTGCCTTGCCAAAGCCAAGTCCTCAGTAGCCAGAGCCCAGAGTTGCGACTCCCCTCACGGTGCCTGGCACAGAGCCATGTGCTTGGTCCTGCTTGAAAACTCCTGCAGATCTCTGTGGTGTTCCCTTTCCCGTCCCCACGAAGGCTCCAGGCTGGGCTGTTCCCCCTTCTCAAGTAAATGAGAGAGAGGTTTTCTGTAGAAGAAAATAACTGCCCAGAGTCCTGGTATTTTTCTTTCCTCCACCAAAAGCTTCGGCAGCACCGTGGTACTGCTGGAAGGACGACTCTGGCAGGGGTGGGCGACAAGCAGCAAGGTCACAAGCAGCCACAGGGACACCTTCGGGTCCAGCTGGTCTTTGCACTGATGGGGAGAGACCCAACGTCCTCACTGGGGTGCAAACCCAGGGTTCCACAAGCTGGCTGAGGAAATCCTGCTCTGCACTTTAGAAATGATGAAACACCAAAGCAGGGGCAGTAAATAAATCCAGATTTGTCCTCCTTTGAAGTCTGTCCATCAGGGAAAACGCAGAATTTCCTGTGCTGGGAGTTGCTGATGGACTCCCCCTGCACCAAGAGCTCCAAGCACAGGTGTGTGAAAGGGCTCTCTGAGCTCTGTCAGCTGTGCTGGGTTAGGAACACCCGGCTGTGGGGAACAGTGGCCTAAAACACCTGAACAGCCCCTGGACTGAGGAGCTTTGTGTGACACTGGAATTTTCTGCCTGGAGCCGTGGTGTGGATGGCTGGCACAGCATCTCCTGGTGCTGCAGGGGATCTCAGAGCCCTGTCCTGCACCACAAGAGCACAAAGCAGCTGGGTGATTGATGTGGGCACCTCCACCAGCCAGGGCTGTGCCTCCCCGCTCCCTGGGGCTCCTCTGCCTGCCCAGATGCAGGATCCATGGATGTTTTCATGTGGGTATCTCCAGCAAGCAGACAGGCAGCTGCAGGAGGGACACTGCTGGTTTCTTTATAAAGGCACAATGTGTCCGTAACCCAACCTTCGGAGTGCAAGACATTCTGGCTGAGCAGCAGGAAGTGTTGGCCTGTTCTCCAGGTAACCTGAGCAGCTGAAAGAGGAGTTGAAATAAACACACCAAAAAAAAGCTAAAGGATATTTTTGGAATTTCCTGGTCCAGAGCACGAACCGGCCTCTGAGCTCTGGTCTCCTTCCTCCCACTTGGCCTGTGGGCAGTAGCAGGACACTGGACAATACAAGCCCCTGGCTCTGAACCTGCAATTCCTGTGGATTCCTGCAGCTGCATTTTGTGTCTGTGCAAAGCTGGGTGTCTCCTCCTAGTTGGTTTTGGCACCAGTTTTACTCGTGGACTTAGTTAAGTTTTTTATCTCCTCCTCAAGAATCTTGGTTTTCTTCTCCAGGTCCTCCTGCAAGCGCTCCGCGTTCCTCAGCTTCAGCTCCAGCTCCCCAGACTTCTTCTTCTCCTGCTCAATGTCCTGGTTCAGCCTCACCACTTTGGCCCAGACTTCATAGTTTTCCTTCTGGAGACTGCGAAGGGAAACAGAGCATGAAAGGATTGGATAGGATTGGATTGGATTGGATTGGATTGGATTGGATTGGATTGGATTGGATTGGATTGGATTGGATTGGAAAAGGGCTGGAAAATCATTTGGCTCTTAGGGAGTCTGACCTCAGGGTCATTAAGCAGCAAAACAAGCCAGAGGTGCTGTCCTGAGCCCCTCAGTGGCCACAAAACGTGATGCAATAAATCAACAACCATGAGACGAGTGCATTGATGATGGGATAAGAATCATAACATAACAACAACGTGTGGGGCTACAAACACTGCTGGTTACAACCACGGTGCAACAATCCACTGGTGAATTCTGGAGGGTACAGGGCTCCAGTATCGTGGTGACACCAGGAATTGTGGCAGTGCAGTTCTTGCAGGAACAGTGCAGTGCCACACAGTGGTGTGATAAGAGCATGTTATGATACAACACTGCCCGCTGTGATGAGAGCACAGCTCGTACAGCACGGCACACTGATCTTAGCCAGCCTGCTAAACACTGTGTTTATCATTAATCACCACTATTATATACTGCATAACATGACTGGTAAATAACCCGAGCAGTGTTTGCTGTCACAGCACGAGCTGCACATTTCCCACCCTGCAGAAAGCAGCTCCCTGCAGTTACCTTTTAATTTGCTCCTCGTAGTCATTTCTCTGTGCCTCCATGTCTTTTTCCAGCTTGAGGATCATGCTTTGCAGGAACTCCCTGCTCTCCTGCTCGGGTTTGGAGTCCTCAGCAGGGCTGCTGGTAGGACTGACTGGTTCCTTTGGCTCGTGGCTGGGACTGCAGCAGGGCAGAAATTCCTTCTCGGAGATGCTGCTGGCAGGGCTGGGGCTGGAGCCGCTGCCTTCCCCGCTCTCTGCCTGGGAGGGGGGAACATTGTCATAGGTTGAAGCCTTGTGGAGGTCGAGCAGCTTAAAAAGATCATGAGACAACGTTCTCTTGTGTCCCTCAGCGACCACGGGGCGCGTGCTGCTTTTCCAAAAGTCACTGGCAAAGACATCATTCCTCTCCTTGCTGCCCTTCTCCCCCGGGGGAGCCGCTGTCAGGAAAGATTTCCTCGTAGGTAAAGTCTGAGTTCTTTTCCTTGGCTGCGTTTTCCATGTTCCCAGTGTGTCTTTGGACTCCGTGTCCTCCCCGGGGACACTCGAGCTCTCAGCTGGGCCAGGGGCGCTGCTGGAATTGGGGTGACCCCTCTGTAAAACAGAGCACGGCTTTGGGAGAGCCCATCCCGCTCTGGGAGCAGGCAGGTGACAGCCACTGCTGTGACTGCAGGGTTTGCAAAGGGCACATTTGAACCTGCTGGAGGAATGGCCACACTTTTCCATAAGAAACTATTTTGAATGGCACCACGTTTACCATTAAAAAGAACTTTTTGCAGAGATTCCTTCGGAGAAAAGCCTTTGATCCTCAATGTTTTCCTTTCACCAGCCTGAGCTGAAAAGGTTTCATGTGTTTGGCTGTTTAGCCAGAAAGCTTTGGGAGTTTTCCTACTTCCCAGAACAGCAGATTTTCCACAGGAAAGTGGAAAGTTTATCTACATCATTTTCCTGATGTAAATATTCCAGGGATGACAGACACAGCTTTTTAACCTATAAATAGCAAGTGTTCTTAGGGCTTGCTGACCTGTCAGAGCCTGTCCCAATTAATCACACATTTAATAAAGGTAGGTTTGATTATTCCCCTGGGGATCCCTCCTTACCATCTGCCTTTGGATGGAGACTCTGGGCACTATGGGGTCCTCTGCAGCTCCCCAGCCCACGGAGCTGCGAGACACGGGACCTTTCTTCTCATTTTTTAGGGCAGGTGGGGAGGGAGGAACATCCTTGGATGGGGGAAAGAGCTTTTCGTGGTCACTGATCATCACAGTCATCACCTTCTGGACCTGCGGCGTGCCTGGGGGAATTAGAGATTGTCAGGGCGAAGCCAGTGCCACGGGATCCCTTCCACCACTCGGATTTTCTGCTTGCTCTAGAATGGAGATGGAGCAGAACACAAGGAGCAGGATCATAAAGCCAAATAAAGTGAATGTAATGAGTACAAGTAAATGAGTGCCCTCATTTCTTCGAGTTCCCTCTGTTTCCTGAAGAAGAATTTTACACCTTCCTGCTCTAAGCAACACAGAGATGACCTCACCAAATTCCTGAACGGGCTGAACTCCATGAAGGGAACACGCAGTGTAATTCCCGAGGGGTTTCTGCCACCATAAACACCTTTACAGCCTGACAAACACCCGGCTGGGCTCTGCCCTGCTGCACTCGCTGTGCCCAGGCACATTTCTGGCTCATATCCACAGCTCCACCACAGAAAATCTTTGGCTTGGAGGCTGTGGATGCAACTCGGTATTTCAGCACGCCAGGGGTTCCTGTGCCAATGATGCCAGGAGTCCCTTTTACCTCTCATGATTATTGCAGGGTCCTCTATCCTGGGTCTGATGAGGTTCACTCCAATCACTGTTGCCAGGTTATCCACACTCATCTTGTTGACACTGGAGTTGAGTTGTATTTCATAGAGAAACCTGCCAGAATTCGACAGCAAATATTTCCCATCAGAGGTGGAAGGTTGCAAAAAGCCTCACTGGTGAAAAATCCTGATTCATCCTCCCAGCTCTTCCTCTCAGTCACAAGGACAGAAACACTTGGCCTTAGAAATGAACTGGAGCTGGCTCTTACTGGTACCAGAATAAAAACCACCATGTGAGGAGCTGCTCCCCTCACAAACAAATCAGAAAGGACTGGGATCCCCCCATCAAATCTCTAACAAGAGAAAAACCACCCAGGCTGGGTGAAACCCAGAAGTTTTGGTGCACAAGGTTTTTGTCCAGGAAAAGGACACCTGGTTTTAACTCTCAGGGATTGGTAAGTGAGTCTGAGGGTGGCGATTTATGCCCAGACATTGTCAGGGGGTTTATCCCAGGGGCTGAAATTCTCCTCCACAAAAATCGGGATCTGGTGACTCAAAGGGAACCAAAGCACAGCTTAAGCACAGCTCTGTCTAGAGGAGTCATCCTTTGGGATGACATTTCTGCTCCCCAGCAGCAAACCTGAGCTGTCCATGCCTTGTGCAGAGCACTGACCTGCAGATGTAGCTGAGGAGGTTGTAGTTGTCTTTGGGGAGGAGGGACAGCTGCTTCAGGAGCTCCTGGTGGCCCTAAATGCAAGGTAAGAAACAGCTCCAGGAGGATTCACAGGCACATCTGGACCCAAGAACACTGACCATGGATGGTCACTCCACCCATGCCTGTGTGGGGTCTCCTCCTGGACACTCCACGAGTTCCAGGGCAGTGGTGGAGTCCCCATGCCTGGGAGTGCTCCAAACACGTGTGGATGTGGCACTGGGGACAGGGGTTAGTGGTGACCGTGGGGGTGGTGCTGGGTCACGGTTGATGATCTTGGGGATGTTTTCCAGCCTCGTGGATTCCGTGACACTGATTCTCTTGGCATTTTCCACCACTGTGTGGTGTATTTCCCCATCTCTGGAAGTGTCCGAGGCCAGGCAGGATGGAGCTCTGGGTAACCTGGGCTATGGAAGGTGGAATGGTGGAACTGGATGGGCTTTGAGGTCCCTTCCAAGCCCAGCCACTCTGGGATTCCACGGTCCCATGTACAGAACAGTGCCATTCCCCTTCCTATAGTGGCTTGTTTTGCAGAGGGAGGGCTTCTTTTCCACCAAATTATACATTAGGAAAAGACAATTCCCATCTGTTCCTCACTTCTCCCTCTCCCAGATCCCCACTCCCCTCCCTGGTGTCCCCCAGGGCCCTCTGCCAGCCCGCACTCAGCTCGGGCAGGTGGGGGCTGCAGGACGTTGGGCTTCCTTCCATCCTGGTTCTCACACTTGCTGTTTGCTGCAAGGGCTCCACAAAAAGAGGTGCTGAGCAGAAATTTAAGCTTTAAAATTCACAGACCGTGTGGTCCAGTTGGGAAACCCCGCTGGCTTCGGGACAGTTTTTCTCTTTCATTTTTTTCCTTCTTTTTTCCCTCCCCAGATTCCAAAGCTCAGTGGCTGATACTGCTGTGCCCTTGGCATCTCCAGCTCACAAAGTGCCCTGACACTGAAACTGAAAACAAAAGCATCTCTACCTTTGTCTCATCGGCTTCCAGAGCCTGCCCACAGAGCAGGAAATCCTCGTACTGCAGCCAGGGCACGACGGGCTCCGGGAGCTCCCGCAGGTAGAGCTTGAACAGGGAGGCCACGGTGTGAACGTCGGTGTCCCTGCAATGAGCCGAGAGCCACTCAGTGGAACTCAAACCCAGCAGCTCAGCGAGCCCCCACAAGGCTCTGTCTGAGCTCTGTGTGCAGCTGAGGAGACACACAGATGTCAACAGGGAGGCCAGAGCAACCCGGGGGGACCCACAGCCAGGGGATGGCCCCAGCTGGCAGCAGAATAAAGGCCTGGGGGAGATTTCCCCAACTTGAGGGTGGCAGGTCCCAGTGTCCACACCTGGACTGAGCTGGGATAGCAGGAAGTTCTGTTCGAGGGCTCCTGCCTCCTCCCAGAGCCGAGTTTTGAGCAAGCACAAGGTCACAGCCTCAGCTCTACCCAGCTGCCCTTCCCTTGGAAATCTGGGCCCTGGCAGGCAGTGCCTGTTCCGGCTGCCCCATCAGCCAGGGACACGTTTGGGCACAGCAGGAGCCAAAGCCAACAGCAGCTGCCCCTGGCACGACACAGCCTCCTGGGCAGGGATTGTCTCAACCTCTCTCCTTTGCTTTGTGAACCTAAAATCACTTTTCTTCACCCACTGGACACCTACGGAGCCACCTTATTCAATGAGGGGGAGCTGCATTTCTGGAGCACCACCCTGGCTCTTGTCACTGCAAAGGGTGACAAGAAGGGGTGGGGAACCAAGGAGAAGGGGGCAAAGCCCTTCTCCCATCTCTCATTCCAAGCAAAACCCTTCTCCATCTCCCCATTCCAAGCAAAGCCCTTCTCCCATCTCCCATTCCAAGCAAAGCCCTTCTCCCATCTCCCATTCCAAGCAAAGCCGTCCCAGCCCGTGCTGGGCTCCCAAGGGCCCACGTGCAGATCCTGCCCTGCTCGGCCCCGCTCCCCAGCGGAGCTGGCGGAGCCTCCCTGGGGTTTCAGAGCAGCAGCAATCACTGGGGCCGTTCTGCCGGGACAGATGTTTGCAGCTTTGCAGCCCTTGTATTTACATTCTGTCAAAGGGACACTGTCAAGATCACGAGCCTCTAATCAGACCTACCTTGAAGTTGCTAAATTCGTATAAACTTCAAGCAAAAACCCCCCAGGTCAGTTATTTTTAGGATTGCTTGGGGTTGTAAAATGCCATTATTTTTACAAACACGCATAAACATGGAGGGACCTTTTCAGAGCTGTGTTTTTGTAGGACCTACCAATACACCCCACTGGGCACCCTGGGGTCCTGGACTGCCACGGCAGCTTCCCAACCCTCCCCACTCCACCCTGCCGTGGTTGTGTGTGAGAGTGCATCCCTGAAAACCCAAACAGGCTGCAAGGCCGAGCCAGCACCTCGCTGCTCTCAGGTCACTGCAAACCCCATTATTTGCCTTCCTCCTCACTGAGAAAATGTTTTGCTTGGGGTGCCTGGGGGTCGCAGTCACCCCGAGACCACCCTGGCAATGCTCACCCCGAGCCCTGCGGCACAGGGGGAGCACCACGGGGAGGGCTGAGCTCCCCGGCCGTGCCCCGCTGCAAAGCAGGGCTGCAAACATTCAAGGAGACTTCACCTTCCCTCGGCCCTCCACAGGTTCCAACAGGAGAGCTCCGAGCAGGGCTCAGTGCCCAGGAAGGGGGAAATATTCAGCTGCAAAGCTGCTGCTGGGATGGTTTCGCTCTGCCCGGCCGGCTGATTTAGGTGAAAGGGATGGGGTTTTCCTAACAAAGCTCGATAAAAACAGGAGAAGTTGTGTGGTGAGGGACAGGCCTGTGAGCAGAGACACGAGGCCCCTGCACGATGCTCAGGCAAGATGGGCTTTGCACAAAAATCCAGGGAAGCTCCTGGGTTTGGGGGCTCCCTTTCCTCGAGCATGCCAGGCCTTGCCGGTGGCTCTCGGAGCTCAGGTGCCACACGGGGCAGCTCCCAAATTCCACGGCCAGTGCCACCCTCACACGCAGCAGCAGCCTGGGCACTCCTTGTCTCGGGCCTGGTGCACAGGGCAGGGCAGGAACTGAGCTGGAATCCTCAGGTGAGGAGCCGTGCAAAGGCAGGACCCACTTTTCCCCTGTCCCAGCTCCGGGGCTGTGGCTCTCACCAGCACAGAGCGGGAGGAGAAGCCCTGGAGCAGCACAGGCGAGCAGGGCAGGGGGGGCCATGCCTTGTGCCACCAGGGCCAAGATCAAGGCATCAGGGGGGACAGGACAGGAAAACCCCTGGAGAAAGGGAGGCAGCAGAAGGAGGGGGCTTTCCCCTCCTTCTCTCTTTTTTCCCAGGGCACGGCAGAGGCAGCAGCTGCAAAGGTCTCTCTCCAAACCCCCTCTGAGACCTACGAGCAGGGACAGGCAGCTCTCCCAGGTTTAGGGAGTTCTCCATTTCCTCTTGGCCCTGCAGAGGAGGGGGGGGCAGGGGGACACAGCTTTGCAGCAGCAAAAATCTCTCAGAATCTCTCCCATCTCTGTGTGGTGCTGTAGGGAAAAGCAACAGGAGGGAAATACCGTGGCAGGGAAAGGAACAACTTCTGCTGTGTGTCTGAGAGCGTTCTCTGGGCTTATCTGGGACCCTGCCCTTGCTCTCCCTTCTCAAAGCCCTCAGCTGATGGGCAGAGCTCTTCCCTTTGCTCCTTCCTTGGCTGCTCCTGCAAACTATAATTGCTGCGTGTGGCCAGGATTTTCCCAAATGCTTTCCTGTATTTCCAGGAATCTCATCTCAGCACCCTCTGATTCTGTTTTGGGGGTTTCTGCTGAACCCTCTCTCCTCCTCAGGCCCTTCTGGAGGGTTCAGCTTTCCTGCAGGGCACTGCTGGGCTCTGGGGGGTCAGAGCGGCTGCTTTTCCCCAGAATTTGAGAGTGGGAGAGGGGGAGTCGGCGTTACCTGTCGAACGAGGGCCTCTCCCCGGCGTCGAAGGCGTCCCGGAGCTGTCTGACCAGGTTGTCCTGGCCGGGCAGGCGGAAGATCCCCTCCTCGCCCACGCCGTGCTCCCGGATGAACTCGGCGCTTTTCTGCACCAGGATGGGCACCTGGTGCCGCCCGAATTTCTGCTCGTAGGCCACGGTCTCTGCCAGACGCTGCCCAAACACCGCTGGGGACGGGGCACAAGGTCAGAGCAGGAACCCCAAAGCTCCACTGAGGACACCTCACCTGCCCCAGCAGGACCTGCCAGGCACCAGAACCCCACAAACTCCTCGGCAGAAACAAAGTCCTGCAGAAAGCAGAGCTTTCCCCCGGGAAATAACAGCAAAACAAACCCTCGTTCCTCCTCCCCATAACTGACAGTTCTCCAGATGACTGAAAGGAGCCTCGGGGTTTGCTGCCTGGGAGCAGGATGCTGATGCAGAGCGAGCCAGGGACAGGGCACAGGGAGGGAAGGAAGCTCATCCCACAAAGCTGAGGGGTACAGAATGCACAGGAGACCACCAAGAAATCGGAAAAGATCCTTGCAGGGATTTGGAGCTGGAATTCCTCCTGATCCCGTCGCTTTTCTTCCCCCTCCCCTCTCCTGACACTCCCTTGTGCTCCAAGGGGATGGTACCTTTCCTTCGGAGCCAAACTGGCTGTTTCCTCCTGAACCCGCAGCAGCAGCAGCCCCTGAAGGGGGGCAGGCGGCAGCCGGGATCCCAGCTCGCCCTCCTCGGAGCCCAGGGCATGGCAAGAGCAAAGCCCAGCTCCAGCGGGCTCTGGGTAGCAGTGGCAAAGGGGCCCCTGGTCCTCTGCCACACTCCTGCCCTAGCAGCGCCTGTGGTGTGCTCACCTCGTGCTCTGAGGGCTGAAATCATTCCCAAGCATCCTCCAGAGCAGGGAAATGCAGGTGAACACCCTCAGCTGGAAGCACAGGGCTTGTCAGCACCTGCCAGGGCATGGGGCTGGTGCATTTGTCACGCACACTTTTAAACAACGAACATAAACCTGTCACTGTGCACACCAGGAGGAAACCTCTCTCCTTTTTTGGCCTCTCTCTCTTTTTTTGGCCTCTCTCTCTTTTCTTGGCCTCTCTGCAGTGGTAGCTGATATTGAATTGGTGATTTCACTGCAGACTTGCTGGTGTGGGGACACCTCCCCGGGGAGTTGTGATGCTGTAGGAGTGGCAGCCAGCCCTGCAAAACCACACCAAGATTTCGGAGCTGCTTTTGCTGGTTCTTCACTTCACACTCTGCAGCTTTTCTGCTTCTCGGTGTGCAACAAGTTCACAGGAGCTGGGCCACGGGGCTGCTCCCAGGCGGGCTCTGGCCAAAACCTCCCCTGTGCAGGGGTTGCTCTAAAAGCTCCTGTTGCCTCAGTTTACACTGAAGCTGAAAAACCCTCAAGTTTGGGGAATTTTGGGATCTGCTAACCTGGATATTGACATAAAATGCAGCTCCGTAGTCCCTGACTTCTCTGCTGTCCTCAGGGCCCTCTGTGCTGCTATAAATTTACATTTTCTTTAATATAAAGTCACTTAATTTAGCTGGAGGAGACCAACAGCCTCCTAAGTTTAAAAAGGATCAGAGGCAGAGCCGGGATTAAATATTAGAGCCAGTTGGGACAATGCCCTGAAAATTCCCGGCTCAATCCTCCGTTCAGCTGGGTGATGCTGCCTCCCCCAGGGCACAGACTGGTCCAGTCTGGAGGCAGAAAAGCTCAGGGATGCAGAGGAAAAGCAGCTGGGACAGGCTGGGAGAGCTGAGGGTGCTCCCCTGGAGAGGAGAAGGCTCCAGGGAGCGCTCAGAGCCCCTTGCAGGGCCTAAAGGGGCTCCAGGAGAGCTGGAGAGGGACTGGGGACAAGGCATGGAGGGACAGGACACAGGGAATGGCTTCCCCCTGCCAGAGGGCAGGGCTGGATGGGATATTGGGAAGGAATCCTTCCCTGTGAGGGTGCTGAGGCCCTGGCACAGGTTCATGCCTGGCTGTGAGGAGGGTGAGGGTGTGACCCAGGCAGACTGAGAGCGAATGGGGGCAGAAAGGATGGGCTGAGCAAGAAAAGCCAGGGCAAAAGCAAAGCGAGGAAATTGGCAGGTGAAAAATAACATTTTCCAAGGCTTTATCCCCGAATGGGAGATGTTTTCAGGGTCAAAAAGGCCACGAGGAAGTTGACAAAAGAAGGTGAAGCCAGCCCAGAAATGTTCACTCGGGCCGGGCTTTCCTCACCACTGCCCGTGTTTGCAGCAGCCCCAGCGCCCGGGCTGCTCCCGGAGCAGCTGCCGAGGGAGTCACAAGGGACACGTCCCAGCCCCGTTTTCCAGGGATTTCTGAGCCCAGCTTTGAAGCCCTCACCCCGAAGTGCTTCAGGCCCCGGGGCAGTGGGAGATCCCCCCTCCAGGAGCTGTCCCTGCTCCCCTTTTACCTCCCGACGCCGACCCCAGCGCCCTCTGGATGGATTTCACCCACTCCTCCATCTCCGCCTGCGAGCTGGCCATGAGCACGCAGCTGTCCTGCCCCGCCCGGACCTGCTCTCCAGCCAGCCCTGCGAAAGCAACAGATTTAAGGAGAGGATTGGAGGAGAAAAGGCACATTCTTCTTGTTCTCCTCGTTAAACGCTTTTGGCTCCGAATTTCCCCGTTAAAGCCCCGTTGGCTGCAGGGGAAGCGGAGCTCTGACATTTCACACTTGCTGGGGATCTGCAAGAAAGGAACAGAAACTGCTGCAGCTGCAGCCTGGCAGAGCTGCTCCTCACCATGGGGCACGGGCACGGACACAGGGCCCTGCTCCAGCCCTGGGGTGGGGATGGGGTGAAAGCAAGAAATTCATTTTCCCATGACACGGAGCTCTGGGAACCTCGGAAAGAAGTGGGAGCGCAAGGACTGGGAAAGGACTTGCCCCAGTGATTTTGGGTGGCCAGCCCAGCCCAAAAGCATGCGAGGAGGAGGAGGAGGAGTGAGGCATCCTCACCTGGGATGATTTCAAAGATGAATTTCCCTCCTTCCTCTGGGTTAGTGGCCACCACCTTGATGGTGCTCCCCTGGAGAGACAGGCAGCCCTAGGACAGAGCAGAGCAAACCCCTGTGTGCCACCCCTGCAACGCCACAGTGCCACTGAGGGTGGGGGTCCTTCCCTCAGACACCTGCAGGAGGTAGATTTTATAGAGATATATTTGTACAGATGAACGACAATGACTTCTCAAACAAGGGCCACTTCTGAAAGGCCAGTTTTCCCAAAGGAGCGATTCTCAGAAGGAGAAAATGGTTCTTTTGCTCTTTCCTATTTCTTTCTCACTTCTCATGTTCTTTTAGCCCTTGCTGGGAGTGGAAGAAGAGAGAATAAAGGAGAAGGGACTTGGGAAAACCCCAGAACATCCTGTTTCTGCTGGGCAGGGGCAGGAAAACTGTTCCTTTAACTCAGCATCACTTAAGCCCAAAAGCCAGCGCAAAGGTGGCAGGAGAGGAGGAGAGAAAAAGAAGAAAAAGGATGGGAAATTAACAAATAAAGTGGGAAACAGCCATTTCTGGGGGACCTTCCCTTCGCTGGCTGGGGGGGCTGGTGGAGGGGCTGGGGTGACTCAGCCCTGGAGGCCTCCCGGGGCAGGAAATGAGGCTGCACCTCCAGAATGAAATTTCTCAGCAATTTCAGCCTCCTGGAAGCCACCGAGCTCCTGGAGCCCGGCTGCTTCCATCGGGATCCCTGCTGGGACCCACGGGGCTGGGTGCTGGGGTGGTGCAGCAGGGGCAGGGCGGGAGCGGCCACAAGTGCCAGGGAAAGGTTTTTACAGCACCTTCTGTTCCCACATCCCATTTCCAGCTCCTCCCCATCACCCCAGAACGGGGCAGAGCCAGGAATGGGACCTGCATGGCTCAGCCTGGTGCTCCCACCCCGAGGATCCACGGATCACCTTCCCCTGGGAGTGTTTTCTGTCTCGAGAGGAGTTTTGCTGCTGGTAACACTTTGTAGAGGGAACTGCTTTTCCTGCAGAGGGGACTTTTCCCTGGAATGTCTCCAAAGGAGGAAAAGGTGGTGGATACTCTAAAAGTGAGTTACGGTACGGGGAAAATGGTGGGAAAACAAAACAAAACAAAACAAAACAAAAACCAAACCAAAATAAAATAAAATAATAAATTAAATTTGGAAAACCACCTGATTTCTTCCAGGCAAGTGCACTGGCCAGAGAGAGAGGAATTTCCTTCCCTTCCAGCTGCCTCTCCCGTGGCAGAGTCCTGAGGAAGCAGCTGCCCTTCCCTGCCATCTGTCCAGCCCTCAGCCCTGCCAAGGCCTGGCTTGGGCTGACCCTCACCCTCAGGCTGTGCTGAAAGTCCTGCTGATCGTCCCTAAAAGCGTCCTGCCAGGTGCCTTTCCCACCAGAGCAGGGACAGAACCCCCCTCGGAGCTCCCACCCCCCGTGCCCCCACTGCTGCCCCCGCTGTCCCGAAAGCAGAGCCCAGCTCTCCTCCCAGCCTGTTTCTCCTGGGAAATGGTCCCAGCTCCGGCTGGGCACTGCACTGGGCTGGCCCAGCTCCCCAGTGCTGGGGCTCAGAGGGACCCAGCCCCCAGCAGGGCTTGCAGGCACCTGAGGGATTGAAATGCATCCATGAAGATCCTGACCAGGACCTTTCATCTCCGTTACTGCCCAGAGGCAGAAAACTCCTTTAATACCCGACTCCAGACTCACCTCAAACCATTTCATGGAATCGTGGAATTCCGGAATGGTTTGGGGTGGAAGGGACCTTAAAGATCATTTTGTTCCCCCCCCTGCCACGGGCAGGGACACCTCCCACTGTCCCAGGATGCTCCAAGCCCCATCCACCCTGGCCTTGGGCACTGCCAGGGATCCAGGGGCAGCCACAGCTGCTCCGGGCACCCTGTGCCAGGGCCTCATCCCCCTCACAGGGAGGAATTCCTTCCGAATATCCCACCTAACCCGGCCCTCTGGCACTGGGAAGCCATTCCCCCTTGCCCTTGCAAAAAGTCTCTCTCCATCTTCCTTTTGGGCTCCCTTCAAGGCACTGGAAGGCCACAATTAAACCACCCCAAAGCTTCTCCTCTCCAGGCTGGACAACCCCAATCCCCCCAGCCCCAATTCCCTCAGCCCCAATCCCCCGGCGCGGGGGTGGCTGAGGCCCAGCAGAGCCCAGTGGCCTCGCCCTCCCCACCTGCGGCTTGGCATCGTCCTCGTCCTTGTAGTAGTAGAGCTGCTGCCCCTTGAGCACGAAGTAGCGCTGCTGCCAGTTCTTGACGATGGAGCGCTGCTTCTTCAGCCAGCCCAGCTTCAGGGGCCGCTCCAGCGCGCTGGGGGATCCCGGCCGGGCGCCCGCGGGGTCCCCGCTCATCACGCTCCTGGAGCGGGCTGGGGGACACGGGAGTGAGACACGGAGGGACACGGGGGGTGGGGACAGGGAGGGACACGGGAGTGAGACACGGAGGGACACAGGAGTGAGACACGGAGGGACACGGGGAGTGGGGACAGGGAGGGACACGGGGGGTGGGGACACGGAGGGACACG
>VZTA01018812.1:92344-122053 GCA_013398855.1 Mohoua ochrocephala | reverse complement strand
GAGGGACACGGACAGTGGGGACAGGGAGGGACACGGGAGTGAGACACGGAGGGACACGGGCAGTGGGGACAGAGAGGGACACGGACAGTGGGGACAGGGAGGGACACGGGAGTGAGACACGGAGGGACACGGGCAGTGGGGACAGAGAGGGACACGGGAGTGAGACACGGAGGGACACGGGCAGTGGGGACAGAGAGGGACACGGGCAGTGGGGACACGGAGGGACGCGGGCAGAGGCTCTCAGCCCTGCGCTCTGCCGAGAGAACTGGCCCGAGTTTACAAAGGAAGTGGCTGCAGTAGCTGCCAGGGTGAGCTTCCTTTTTCCTGCGTGGGAGGAATTGTCTTGCAAGTGAGAAGAAAATCATTAGCACTTTTTTTGTTGTTTTTTTTAATGGGAGTGTGTGGTTTTTGTGCCCTCCCCAAAGCAGCAGCGACAGCAGAGTGACCCAGCCTGGCTGGGAAAAACAGCTCGGAAGTCGCAGTTTTGCTCTGGGAGAACCTGGTGTTCCCAGCGGGGCAGAACTCACATTTACAGGGATGGAAAATCTCCAAGGACGGAAAAAATGCCAGCACGGATTTAGCACTGGGCAGAGCAGTGTCCCCATCACCTGTTCACATGGCCCCACTGGTGCCAGGGACTGGTGGCATGGCCTTGTGGCACCTCCAAATGCCTCTGTGACAGCGAATGCCCTGGAGGGATCACTTCCAGGTGGGATTTTTGCAGCCCCCCAGAGCCAACCCAGCCGGGCAGAGTCTGCATTTAAGGCTGCAGGGCAAAAATAATGCCAGGAGCCCAGGGGAATTCGGCCTCACTGGTGATTTCCTGAGGTGGAAAACACTTGGCACGCAGGGCTTCAGTGGTTCCGTTCAAGGGTGTCCCCACTTCCCATTCCAAAATCGCCCAGAGCAAGAAACTCCACTGGGTGTTCCCTTTGTCCTGGAGAGCACTCCAAGCTCACCTCCCACTGCAAACCTGCCACGGGGCTGTGAATCATCTCCCAAACCCCAAAAGGGATTGTGAATCTCAAACCCCAAAAGGGATTGTGAATCTCGAACCCCAAAAGGGATTGTGAATCCCCAACCCAGCCTTCAAAGCACCCTGGGGATGCTGCACATTCGGTGTGTGCTGCCACGGGATGGCCCTGAAGAGGACGGGGATGGAAGCAGGGACATTGCAAAGGGATTTCCCAGCCAGCTCTCCCGAAAAATGCTGCTGCTGGGGATTACCCTGATGGAAAACCCAGAAGGGGTTTCCAAATTGCTC
Organism: Mohoua ochrocephala; assembly: GCA_013398855.1. Classification (NCBI taxonomy): domain Eukaryota; kingdom Metazoa; phylum Chordata; class Aves; order Passeriformes; family Acanthizidae; genus Mohoua; species Mohoua ochrocephala. Next base: position 120,789 of record VZTA01018812.1, on the reverse strand, counting down.
CTCCAGCCCTGGCAGCGCCTTTGCTCTTTGCCAAAGCACCTGCATTCCTCGGATCTCGTAAACACTGCTGGTTCTCAGCAAGGTGCTCAGGACCCCATGAATCACATTCCTCCGTGTCATGTGGCTGTCCCCGAGTCCTCGGGGTGAGGATTTTGGGGAGTGACCTGCGGGGCTGGAGCGGCCGCCAGGAGTGAGGAGCCTGCTGGGCACAGAGCTGGGCCCCGCCGTGCTGATATTGCAGCAGCACGAGGCTTGGAAGGAGAAATTGGGAGGGTTTAGGAAAAATGCAACGGTTTGCTGCCTTTTATGGGGGATATGAACCTCCCCCAAAGCCCAGCACTGCATCAGGGCTCTGCTGAGGGAAAAGGCGCTGCTGCCCGGGGCTCCTCCTGCTCTCAGCCTTGAGCTTGACTTGTCCATCCTTGCTGGAAATGAGGTTTGTTCTCTCCCGCCTTGCAGCCCCTCCCAGCCCCATCAGGGCTCAGAGGGATCCCCTGGAGTCCCCTTCCCTGAGCATCAGCCCCAGGCTCAGGCACAGCCTGGGCTTAGTCCTGGCTTAGCCGTGTCCCTGCACACCCAGGAGCGCACCCAGCTCCATCTCCCCATGCACGGGGCAGCTCTCCCCAGACCTGGGGCCCACTGAAGGCCAGACGAGCAGTTTGTTGGTTTTATTTCTTGTGAGGGGAGGGAGCTGCCCTGGGCCCTTGGCTTTGTTTCCTGTGAAGTTTTCTACACTCACAAAACCAGAACCACCGAGGCCGTGGCTCCTCCCTCACCACTTGTCCAGCTCTGTTCCTTCTGTGGCCAGTGCGATGCCCAGCTCAGCTCTGGTGACCAGCTCAAGATCTGGGATGGGGACGAAGCTTTTCCCTGGCTCCGGCACCCAGAACCGTCTCCTCCGCCAACTCCCCCCAGCCCTGCCCCTCTCCGCGCTCCCCCAGGGCAGGAAGGAGCCACCGAAAGCTTTGGTGGTGCCCCCAAAGCGTTTCCTGCGACAACGGCCTCTGGGGTTGGGCATTTCCTCCGAAACATCCTCGCTCCTCCCGCAGCCAGGGACCTCCAGCACGGGGAGGTGCCCGTGCGCTGCTGCCGCCCTCTCCCCAAAACCAGGAGCCAGAGTGTGGGTGCGGGAGAAGGGCAGAGGGGCCCCCGTGGTGCCCGCACCAACACTGGGTCCTGGGCAGGAGCCCCCCCTGCCCCCCTGCTCCTGCCCCAGGGGAGAGACCTGGGGAACTTGCAATAAAAATCAGTAAAAGAGAACTCACTGGGAATTTCTGTTTCACTGAAATAAAGAGCTTGGCAGTTTTCTGGTGCACCCTCCTGGGGTTTCCCAAAGCTGCCTGTGCCACAGCCGGGGCTGGGGCTGGGGAGGGGAAGCGTCCCCAAGCCAGGAGGAGCCAATGGCAGCGGTGACAATTTGCAAGTACTGCAAACATCTGCAAATGCGGCTTCACACTTCCACAAGTGAAGTCACAGCACAGCCCCGGAGACTGCACAGACACACACACACAAACATACAGAGACACACACAGACACACAGACACACATAAACATACAGAGACACACAGAAACACACACAGACACACACAGACACACAGAAACACACAGACACACATAAACACACAGACACACAGAAACACACACACAGAAACACACACACAGACACACAGACACACAGACACACATAAACACACACAGACACATACACACACACATTCATCCAGCAAAAAGCACCAGGGATTTCATCACAAGCAGATTTTCTTGTACAAAGCAATTCCTGGTACCAACCCAGGTTCGAGCCTCCGTCCCACCTCCACCCTCTGCTCCCCAGCACTCTTGGTGTCCCCTGGGCTTTTTTCCTGAGCTGCTGATTGACTTCACCCACTGCTCCACAGCCTCTGGGCAACAAAACCAGTAATTATCCCGGGAATGAGCAGTGCAGGAGTCCAGGATGCTTCTGTGATCATTCCGTGGGGATTTCTCCCCCCCGAGTGTGGGCGATGGCACTGAGCCTCTGCCCGACTCGGGTTCCTGGGCCACCCGAGGTCTTATCCTGCATTTGGGGCCTTCATCCCTTCATCTGGGGCTTGGTGTGCAGAGAACGGTTTGGCCACTCTGATAAAAGTGGCTTCAGACAGAAACCCAAGCTGCCTTTGCAGGAAAATCCAGCCAGGCCGACCCCGGAGGCTGCGGCAGTACACGGGGAGGGGGAGCCTGGCAGAGACCAGCGGGGCCCAGCTCTGCTCCGGGGACAAATCCAGCCCAGCACGGGCCCTGGCCAAGTTCTGGCACCTGTGCCAGGACCACGGAGCGCCCGGGCCTCAGAGCATGCACGAGGCTGGGCTCCTGCAGCCCTAAATCCCCTCCCTGGCGGCCTGACCCTACCCCAGGCTGGTATTTTGCCCTCGGAGCCCACGCGGGGATCCCGCGCTCCTTCCCGAAGGTGTTCTCCAGTGGTTTCCACGCTGGAGATGGACCCCGGGGTGGATGAGAGCCCTGCAAAGCCTGGGCAGGGAATGCCGGGGCGAGGCTGTCCCACGGCCCTGGGAGTCCGAGGGCTCCTCACCACCCCGAGAGGAAGCCACTGATGTCAGGGGGCCGAGACACCCGAGCCGGGGCGAGAGCGTTTCCTGCAGCCTGGGCCACGCCAACATCCCTCGGCCTGAGCCTCGCCTCCTGCAGGGTTTGTGCCACCAGAACGGGCCCTGTGTGGTTTAAACCCTCCCAAAGCTGGATTTTGGGGGGCAGCAGCCCTGTCCCCCCCGTCCCCCTGCTCCCGCAGCATCCCTCGGTGACAGCTCTGCAAATCACTTCTTGCAAATCGTTTGCAAATCATCTGCTCTCTCAAAAGCGGCACTTGGGGGCCAGGTCCCCCCACTGAAGCCGGAGCCAAAATCTGAGCCAGGCTTGGCCACGGGCACCCCCAGCCCCTGCCCCGCCGCGGGCACCGAAGCAGACACAGAAGGGCACAAAGGAACGGTCACGGTACCTATTTTTGCAGCATCCATTTTCAGGTTGAAATCCCAGTTCCGTGGCAGCTTGAGGGACATTTTGGATCAGGAAGGGCTTTTTTTTTTTTTTTTCCCCCAAGGTGAGCTCGCTTAGGAGATGGGCTGGAACCAAGCCCCGATGGTCCCGTGGGGATCCCACGGCCGGGGTCGATCCCCCCTCAAAGAGCAGCAGCTCGGCGAGGGTTGATTTGCCAGCGAACTTCCTGCCTCCGAGAGCAGCTGGGAGCAACCCCATAAAAGTACTTTCCTGCCCTGCTTTCCTGCAAAGCTCTGGCCTGGCTGCCCCAGCGATGCCCTGGGGGATGCCTGCCTTGCTCCCCTCCTCGCCCCCTGCCCCGGCTGACGGGGACGCGCAGCCCAGCCCGGGGCCGCTCCCCAGGCGCCGCTCGGTGCATTGAGGAAGTGGTGTCAGAATCGCTGGGTGTCCTCCTGCTGCTCTGCGAGCTGCTCCGAGGGGGAGCGGCCCAGCTCGGAGCTCCGGGGCATGTTCTGCTCGGGGGCAGAGCGGAGCTCAGCTGTGAGCTCGGGGTGGCGTCTGTGCCCGTCCTGGCGCATCCCCGATGGCGCCGGGGTCTGTGATTGCTCCTGTGACTTGCTGAGAGGTGCCCACGGCTGACTGAAGGTTTTTACAGCGGTAAAAGCCAAATGGGGATGAAATGAGGCAGCTCTTGGAGGAAAGGCCATGGAAATCGGAGCGGTGAGGACCAAGGGATCTTAGAACCATGGAATGGTTTGGGTTGGGAGGCACCTTAATGCTCATGGGCAGGGACACCTCTCACTGTCCCAGGCTGCTCCAAGCCCCATCCAGCCTGGCCTTGGACACTGCCAGGGATCCAGGGGCAGCCACAGCTTCCCTGGGCAAATGTGGGATGTGGACACAGAGCCCACCAGGAGCAGCGGTTCGAGCAAAATCCCTGTTCACAGCAGCGAGTGTATCCTGGCTGGTGCTGGTTTTCCACCCCAGAACGGGCTGTGCTTGCCCAGAGCCCCCCTGGGCTGGGGCTGGGCCGAGCTGCAGCTCTCGAGGCGCAGGAGGATGCAGGGCAGGGTTGTACAAACACCCCCAGGAGCAGGGAGGGGGCTCCCAGCCATGGCAGGGTCCCCCCAAGGCCTGCTGGAGGCTCCAGCCCACGCCGGGAAGGCCCAGGCCTTGTGAAGAGGGAAGTTGCCCCAGCAGAAGCAGGAACAGCGGCGGGGGAAGCGCAGGGGGATGAACGAGGACGTGGCCGCCGGTTCCTGTTGTGATTCCCAGCCCGGCATGGTGCCCGGGAGCCTCTGAGCCACCTGCAGAGGGGATTTGTTTTTAGCGTTGCAGCACGAGCGGAGGGAAGGAAGGAGCTGGAGCCTGCGCTGGCTGCTCGCTCCCGGCGCGGCCGGGGCGGGGCCCGCTGGGCTGACCTGGGTTAATCACAGCTGAAAAGCGACTCTGCTGCTTTGGGCACTGACTGCAGCCAGCTCAGAGGTCCCCAGCTCACAGATTCCACTGCCCAAAGTCCAGAGAATGTGCCAGTGTGGAATTTCACAGCACAGCAGCCCAGGACGTGCCCCCAGCCTGACGAGATTAACCCAAACCCCTGCTTTGGCCCCAGACTCCTCGGTTGGCTCCGTTTCTGCTGTACCCCGAGCAGAGGGCCCTGAGTGACCCTGGATTAGGCACCATTTTTAACTCTCAGGAATATCTGCAGGCAGCCAGAGGAGCTCCACGGGCTCACTCACTGTGATGCTTTTTCCCTTCAGCCTGGCTCTCTCTGGCAGCCCGGAGCAGCCCTTTCCCACCCGCGGTGGCACGGGCAGGATGTCACGCGGCCCTGTCCCCTCCTCCGGAACGGAAACTCTGCTTGAGCCCAAAGCCGTGCAGTTCGGCCCAACGCTGTGGTCACACCACAGAGCTCAGCCCTCCCTGGCACCCCAAAACCGCCCCTGTGAGCACCCCAGAGCTGCTTCAGCCACCTCCTGCTCCTGGGGACTTCTCCAGGTTTGGGAAAGGACAACACCAGATTGAATTTTTTCTTAGCCACCCCTCAGGGCAGCCTGTTCCTGAGCTGAACTGTGGAATTCCAGACTGGTTTGGGGTGGAAGGGACCTTAAAGCCCATCCAGGGCCACCCCTGCCATGGGCAGGGACACCTCCCCCTGTCCCAGGCTGCTCCAAGCCCCATCCAACCTGGCCTTGGGCACTGCCAGGGATCCAGGGGCAGCCCCAGCTGCTCTGGGCACCCTGTGCCAGGGCCTCCCCGCCCTCACAGCCAGGAATTCCTTCCCAATATCCAATCTAAACCTTCCATACCTTGGCGGGACCTAAAAGGCAAATCTCAGCCCGTAAGGTTGTTTGTTTTTACATCCCTCTTCCATCAGGATCTCATGGACAGCAGGTCACAGGGAGGCAGCCCTGGCTTGAGGCTCGCTGTCTGTCCGGGGCTGGAGCACAGCGAGCACCAGGATTCCCACTGGGAAGTTGCAGTTTTCCACGTTTGACTGAATCAAACTGGCTCAGGATGGGGGGAAAGCAGGGGGGGAGCTCCAGCTGAAGGGCTGGCACTGGGCTGGGCTGTGCCTTCAGCTCTGCCTGGCACTGGCACACACGGCCCTGGCGCCGCAGCTGCACGGCTGCCCGAGGACTCCAGAGCCCCTTTTCTGGCAGATTTAACACCAAAGGATTGCTCAGCCCTCCAATTGCTTCATGTGTTGCTGGCCAGTGCCCAGTGCTGCCCAGCAGTGCCCTGCTGGACTGGGAGCAGCGGTTGGGATGTGGGAGCTGGGCTTTGGAGCCACCTCGCAGGGTTCCATCGAGAGGGAGTCGAGCTCTGCTGCTGCTGCTGGAGGCTGAAGTCGTCTGCAAGTGCCCACGCAGTGACAGGAAGCCCTGAGAGGCTGCTGAGGGGCTGCTTTGGCTTAGCTGATAAGTCAAAAACAGACAAAATAACACCAGAGCTAAAAATAGCGTTTTCCTGGGTAAACAGAGGATTCTGCCCTCCTGACCCCAGGCAAGGCAGGAGAAAGGGCTGAAATGAAGGAATAACTTATGGTAAGTGGAACTCCCAAAGATTTTTCACACTCCCAGTGAAATCTTCAGGTAAAGGGAGCTGATTTTGCAGGGGGAGCAGTGGCAACGCTTCCCTCGCGGTTGATCGAGATGAGCCTGGATGATCCGACCCCGGGGTCACCAGAAATCCCACTGGGAATGCAGCTGTTGGTGTCCACCTCGTCGGTGGTCCCGTCCTGCCCACTCGTGTCCTTGCCACAGCCAGGTCTGCTCTGGGGAAAATCCCTGAGGAAGGAGAGCTCCGGGGCAAGGAACGAGGGAGTGTGAGTTTGTAACGCGTGGAGCAGGGAAAGGTTTGAGCATCCCACAGCGCTGAATGAAACTCCTCTACGGGTAATGGAATTTATATTTATTTAACAGTAACATACAGTATATAAATAGGGTAAATACTTTAAAATATACAATATTTCACATTCGAACATTCGGTCAAAGAAAGGCAACTCTACGTGTGTAGCTAAAACTGGAATCAAAGGAACAATGCACAGAGAAAGAAGCCGGTGGTGGGAACAGGCCGGGGCCGGAGATCAGGGGTTACACAGGGATTGCAGGAGTACAGAGCTGCCACCCCGGGGCTGGGCACCGAGGGAGGGGCCACGGGAGCTTCCATGCGATGCTTTTTGGGACTGGGCTGTCCCCAGGGATGTGCCCACCCAGCCCTGCCCTGCTCCCACCACGCACAGGGGAAGGGAGAGAGGGCAGGACCCCAGCACAGCCAGGCTGGGGGGGCTCACTGCACACACGGGACACAGGAGACATTCCCTGGAGAGTGACACTGGCATTGCACAGCCTGGGGCCAAGCTGTGGCTGATGCTGCAGCATCCCCAGCTCTGTGGGAGCTGCCCCTTCAGCTCAGGGGCACTGCTGAGCCCCTCACCCCGGGAATGTCTCTTTAACCCCGGCTGACCCCACAGCACACGGCTGCACAACCCAGGTCCGGTGCCTGCCTGAGCAGGGCTGGCCCTGCTTCCCCCTGCAAACCCACCTGGGCTACACCCAGGCAGGGAAAAGCAAACCTGGCTCCACCCAGGCAGGGAAAAGCAAATTCCCACCGAGGTGTCCACAGGCCCGGCCCAGCTGTGCATCAAACCCATGTCCAAACCCCCTCAGCCCCTAAAAAACAAACACTGGGGGTGTCCGGCGCCCTGCCCAGCACTGCCAGCCCCTCACACCCACCACAGCAGCTTCCCAGTGCCATCCCTGTGACACTCCCACCGCCCCGGCCGCCTGTGCAGTGACACTGGTGCAGAGGTGGCTCCCACGCCAGCCTGTGACCTTCACCCCGGCCAAATCCTTCCTGTCCCTTCCTCCCGGCCCCCACGCACAAATCCCAGCTGGCACCACCTCCCCCTGCTGCTCTGCTCTTCCCTTTGGAGCTTCCTGGTGCCGGAGCCTGCTGTGAAGCACCGCTACTGTGCCACGCTGAGCTCGAGCCCCGCAGCTGGAGAACTTCCCCACATCTCTCCTCGCCCCCCATCCCATTCCGGCCCCTCCACACCGAAATTCCTGAGAGCTGCAGCATCGTCGAGGTCCTGCAGGGCCACGTGTGCTGCTGCACATCCCTTGGCATCAGCTCCTGCCCCGGGAACTCCCTCGGGAACAGCAGCTTTTCACCTTTGCTCAGGGAGTTACAAGCTCCCCACCCCAGCAGCGCTCAGGGTCAGGCTGGACGGGGCTCGGAGCAGCCTGGCCTGGTGAGAGGTTCCCTGCCCGTGGCAAGGGAGGTGGGACAAGATTTAAGGCCCCCTCCAACCCAAACCTAGGGTCCAACTCCTGATCCTGTGAGTTCAGCTGCACAACTTGCAAATAATCCCAACAGTCCCTCCCTTCCTCCCTCCTCCTCCGCGGATCCACTGTTCCCACTCCCTTCAATGAACTTCCCTGCAGGAAACCCTCCCCAGGCAGCTCTCCCCGTGAGGACCAGCCCAGCTTTGGAAGCCCACCCTTCCAAGAGGAAGCAGCAATAAAGCTGATCGGGGAATTTCTGATAGGGGAATTCCTGATCGGGGAATTCCCGATCAGGGGAAGAAGCCACGCACAGGCAGAGCTGCTGCCGCTGCCGCTCCTGTCACAGCCACTCCGTGGAACTGCTTTGCCCTCCAGTGCCCGCACCCAGCATTTACACCCGCGGGAAAGGCCCGGATCTGCAGCAAAGCTTTGCCCCGCTAATTACAACAGAAGAGGAACGAAAGGTTTAAAGCAGACGAGCGGGAGACTAAAGACCCACCAGAGGAATTTCTCACGATGAACAGAGCACAGTTTGTAATATTTATCAACACCGACACCTCTGCCTGCGACCCACCAGCCACAACAAGGGATTTTGGCAATGGGCAGGGAGAAGCCAGCTGGTCCAGCCCCCAGGGCAAACCAAACCCGGGCACTCTCACCCTGCTCCCACGGCTGCTCCTGGCAGGGGCCTCACTCTGCCTCGCTGAACTCGGGCAAACCCCCATGAAACACAGCCCGAACACTGGCCCTGGGCAAAGCCAGATGGAAGCACCTCCACTCTCCTCTGCAGTTTCTCTATCAGGGGCTTGCACCATTATTTGTTCTGTCGACAGAAAATAAACCCCTGCCTAATTCCAGCTTGTAGGGAACAGTCTCCACAACCAGGAAAATCTGGGTGAACCCCAAACCCAGTCCTGGACTGGCTCAGTGCAGAACTCTGCCAGCACCAACTGAAAATACTTCATAAAACCAGAGCCTTCTCTGCAGCCTGTGCTTTCCACCCAACGCCTGCGCTCGGAGTACGAACTCCTGCCCTGTGCCTCCTGCTCAGGGAGACAAAGAAGAGCCCACCACAGTCCTACAGAAACGCAGGGGAGAGGCTGGGACCTGTCCCATGTATTTACACCCGCACGAGCTCTCTGGCACGCTCAGGGTAAACAAAGCAGCGGCAGAATCAGAATATGGAGTAAAAACTCTGAATTTGGGGTATTTTCAGGGGGTTTGTTTTCTGCCAATGCCAAGCCAGCTCGCAGCAGGTGCAGGTCTCATATGGGGGGCTAAAGGTTTATGGCAGCAGCTGCTTGAAAACACCAAGGTGCTTCTGTGTGAGCTCTCCCTGTCACTCGTTCCCCAGGTTAAAATCAGGTAAGGTTTCTCTCTCCCATGCACAAATTATGGAAAGAAGGAAAATCAGAGTCACCTTGTGTTTGGGAACATTGCATGAGGTGTAAATGGGGATATTTTCACTATGTGATCACAAAAAAAAAAAAAAAAAGAAAAGTTTTACAATCTTTAGGGCTCTCATTTTTAAATAATAAAAAAGTATGACAAAATAAAGGAAAGTACTTCGATAAAACTCGCAGCTATAAAGTACAAACTATTTCTGACAAGATTCAGTAAGCGAAGCAGGACAGAAGCCTGCAGAGAAATGAACCCAGACTGAAATGCAACACAGACCGTGGTAAACTCAGCAGCACGACTTCTACAACTCAAGTAACGAACAGACATGATCCCTGAAAGAAAACAAAACTCCCAGCTGCAGCTGGAGCCCACCCAGCAATGAAACTGGCTGGAAACTGCTCCCCAGGTTACTTCAAATAGCCCAGTGTGGGGTTTCCAACCTTGGAGAAATGAAGAAGTGTGGTTCTTAAAGGTTATTTAATGGGGGAAAACAAACCGAGTTGTTTAAAAGTTGTTCTCACTGGGCAGGAGTTGCTCAATGAAACTTCGACGTTTTTTAAAACTGATTTACTTCAACCAGTTTGGAAGCAATCTGAACCTCCCACATTCCCACACACAACTGCCACTTTCTTGACTCCTCGTCCCCAGTCTGTCTCTGGTTTAATCGGTTACAAAAATCTGATTTGCCAAAATACCAGCCCTGAAGGGAGGGAACGTGAGAGGCACTGCAAAAGCAGCAGGTGAGAGCAGCTGCAGGTGCAGGGCTGGGCAGAGGAAACGGGGCCGGGTTAGTACGAGATCCTCTTCCAAATACCTTGTGCAAGGAGATTCCCCCAGGCATCAACTGCTGGGACAATTCCCACTGCACTCCCAGTTGTCCCTGGAGAGGAGGATGGTCCCCAGAGCTGCCACCCTGAGCACGAGGGCCAGGGCAGGGCACAGCCTCCCCTTCCCTGCAAAACCCACTCACAGGGAAAGCTCAGCTCTGCCCACACATCCCAAGGGTTCAGAACAGTCCACCAGGACAATCCCACCCTCCTGCTCCACCCAACAGTCCTTCCAAGCCTTAACTCCTTCTCAGCTACAAACCCAAGATTTGCTCATTTGAACCAAAGCTCTATAAATATATTATTTAAAAAAAAAAAATAAACCACAAATGCAAACATTTACCAAGAAAGGAAGAAAAGTTACAGTGAAATGAGGCCTTGTTATTGTCTTAAATCAGGCAAGCCAGGAATTCCCTGGAGGAGGCCTGTCTGTTTTCAGTCCTGTTCCAACCACCTCCTGTCTATGCGTCCTCCAGGCTCCCCAAAATTCCCCTGTCCACCAGGTGTGCTTTGAGCGTGTTGAAGATGTGGAGCTGCTGGTCTGGCCTCAGGGTCAGGAACTGCTGGATCAGTTTGCTTGGGTTGGGGCCTCTGCAACACAAAAGCGTCGTCAGCAGTGGGGCTCAAGTGCAATTCCATCAGAATGAGATGGGCTGAGATTCACTGCTGGGTCATCCATTCCTTCCCCAGGCCTACCCTGGGAGCCCAACTCCATCTGGGATGTGGAAAGGGACTCAAAAGGCACGGGAGGCTGTAAACACAAAGGAACACCCCAAACCCAATCTATCTGAAGAGGACTGTGCATCTTATCAGCAGGGGCTCCCCCTCAGAACTCAAAGCAGCCACACAGAGCCAGTTCCTCAGCTCCCCCAGCACATCCTTTGTGTACCCACAGGCTCTTTTCCTCCGTGCTTGGCTACAGAACGCTCGTCAGTGCTGCAAAAGTAGATTTTCCTGCTCATTTGACTCTAGAAACCTGTCCAAGATTCCCAGAAGGGGCATGGAGGAGTTTCAGTGGGACTGGAATAACAACAGCCCACGGGAAGCGAGGGTTGCGTTTCCAGCTCTGCTCAAGATCCTTCCCCTCCTCGAGCCCCGTTTCCTGCGTGCTGTATTTTCTGCTGTTAAATCCATCAGGGAGCACCAGTGCCCCTCATTCCCAGCCCTGGGAGTGACGGGAAGCCCCCAGCCCAGCAGGGCACACGCACCTGATGAAGCTGGCGATGTACACGTTGACAAAGGTGGCCATCAGGTACTGGCAGTCGAAGCGATCCATGATCCCCCCGTGCCCCGGGATGGTGTTGGCAAAGTCCTGTGGGAGCAGAGGGATTCGCTGAGCACTCCCCAGGACCTGGGCTTGCTTTTGTGCCCCCACACACTGCACTCGCCCCCTGCTCCAGTTCTTCCCAGAAGGCAAAGTCAGACCAAGGAAACATTTTAATGTCTCCCGGCTTTTGGAAGTCGCTGGTGCCTGAGGGGCAGCAAGGCTCAACTCAGCTCTGTTACTCAAAGGTCAGGGAAGGCAAATGTTTATCTGCTGCCACCCTGCCTTGCCTTTCAAGGCATCTTAACTGAGCACAGACTGTTTATATGTAAAACCAGCCTGCAAGACATCAAAGGAAACTTCAGATTGCAAAATTTCCTGGCTGGGTCTTCCTTCCTCTACCTGCACCACAGCAGGGTTTAGAATATCACGGTTAAAATCTTAAGGTCTCTTCCCTTTAGGTCAAAAAACCAGATCCTGCTCCAGCATTTTATCTGTGACTGAACAAAGCTCCCTTCCCCTCCCTTCCCTCCGAGCTCGGGGATGCATTGAGTGGCAGCACCCACTGCGTGTTTCCTCCCCAAAATGTCCACGACTTTCTCCATCCTCACCTTGATTTTGAAGGCCCTCTTGAAGCCACTGGCAAAGAAGCCTCCGAAGGGCCCGATGAGGGAGGCGAAGGTGGAGAGGGCGATGCTGTGGATTTGGAAGGGGTACATCCGCACCGTCTTCTGCGGGACAAACAGCACAGGAGGGTTTCCAGTGAGAACAGCACTGCCTGCCCCTCCTTCTCTGCCTGCCCCCCAGGCTTTAGCTCAGCTGGCTTTCAGGTGCGTTAATGTCCCACTAGACTTGGGATAATTCCTTTGGTGTCTCAATCACACTCCCCCTTTTTCCTGGATGCACCTTTGTCACGTTCCTTCACGTCCAAACACAGCCCTGCTCCTTCCTTAGTGTTCCTACCCCACTAAACGAGAGCCAGCGAGCAGAGAGGGTCGTACCCAGCCCACCACAGACTGCAGCACCACGGGGATGTTGTACTCCTGCAGCTGGAACAGCTCGGAGGGCTCGCAGTCCACGGTGAAGCTGTTGGTGTCGTTGTTGAACTCCACGGGGCAGGTGAAGCAGCGGTACCCAGACATCACGTAGGACAGCTCCAGGAAAAAGAGAAAACAGGATCGAAGTTTTCCTCAGGGATTTCTCAAGGGGAAAGGCCGTGCAAGGAGCTGAGGAGGAGGGAACCACACTCCCAGCTTCGTTAAGGAGATTACTCCCCTGGGCAGCAGGAACTGGCTAAAGGCAGAGGAAGAGCAGCGAGCAGGCTGCACCCTGAGGTGGAGGGACAGCAACAGCAGCCACAGAGAGGGTCATAAAAACGGGGCAAAACACTCCAGGAGTGTGGAAATTCCCCACGTAGCCCCTGAAATGATGCACAGCACCATCCAACAGCAGCAGAGGGAAAATGGTTAATTTTTGTAATGAGCACATGGCAGGTTTAACAGGGATTAAAAACTTCCTCCAGCACTGGGCTCCGTCAGCAGTGTCTGCACACAGCCACTTCAAACCCTGGGCAGCAAGGAAAGGTGAAATATCTCACAGGGATTCAAGCCTGACTGCATTTTTTTAAACAGAACACTGTGACCCTGTGAAGGGAAAACTCCAGTGGAGGAAGCACCACGATGGCCACTCACCAGCAATCCAAACAGAACGGTGGAAAAAAATCCTCCAATAAAACCCTCCCAGGTCTTCTTTGGGGAGAGCTGCCAGAGAGAGAGAGCGAAGGGGGTGATTATTGACACGCCTCTGCAGCCCTTCCCCACTTGTCAACTGCTGAGGCCAACACAAAGTGCTGCCACCACCCCACAAAAAGAGCTTGGTCAGAAGCTGACCCCAACACCTTGGTCTGGAAATGGTTCGTTCATGGCTGGACTCGATCTTTCCAACCTAAATGGTTCAATGATTTAATTTGATAGCCTCAAAGACTGGGATGCACACCAGGTTTCATTTGGAGACTTGCTTCAGACCCATAAAAGGCCACGAAGCAGGAGCTGGGGGAGCACAGGACTAAGACCCAAAGGAGCCCAAGTTGACGTTTTGTCCCCCAAAGTGCCCCAAACCTTGATGAGCGGCGTGCGGCCGAAGAAGAACCCGAACATGTAGGCCATGATGTCATTGCAGATCACACAGGAGATGGGGACAATGAACCTGCAGGGGACAAGGGTCAAACATCATCACACAACGCCAGGGCTCAGCGAGCAGCTGCCACCACAGGGCACTCTGCAGTGCCACCACATCCCCTCCTCCAGGGCAGCCCAAGGAGCAGCCACGGGAAGCTCCGGGGGGCATCTGGGGGTCACTGCAGTGCTCTGCACTACAGAGCAGGCTGTGCCCAGAGTGGGCTGTTTGCAGCACACTTTCCTTAGCCACACTCAGCAGGGTGTTGGACTCTCCCCTCCTGACCTCCTGCGTGAGTATTTCCTGCACTTTAGCAGGAAGCAGGAGGATCCCCGAGCACTCCGGGCTGGCTGTGGCACCCTGAGGAACGCGCGGCCTTCGAGTGGCCAGAATTAATTCCTGGCCCTGCCGGTTTTGGCAGGACCACCAAAGGGGCCTCCCCTGGGCACAGCAGCCCCACAGGAGCAGCACTTCCCCAGCCACGTGGCAGCTGTGGGTATCAGCAGAAAGCACCCACCCAGCCCCAATGGCACCTGAAAGGTCCCTGCACCCCACAGAAAGTTTACCAAATTCTCCTTTACAACACCTCTCTGTATGCTGAAGTAGCACAAAGCAAGTCCTAAGGCTCTGAGAACTCACTCGGTGTTCTGCTGTTCTGAACAGGCTGGTCCCTCACAGGAAGCACCTTCTCCCTGGCCATTTGTTTTTGTGAGAGAACAGTTTTAACTCAAAACTGAGGTTTGAGATTAAAAAAAATTAGATATTAAGAATTTATTCCTACTATAATGGTGGTGAGGCCCTGGCACAGGTTGCCCAGAGAGGTTCTGGACTCCTCATCCCTGGAAGTGCCCAAGGCCAGGTTGGACGGGGCTTGGAGCAGCTGGGGACAGTGGAAGGGGACCCTGCCCATGGCAGGGGGTGGCACTGGATGATCACTAAAGCCCCTTCCATCTCAAACCATGGCATTCTATGAAAACACAGTTTTTTCAGGCTGCAGAAAGCAAAGCAGCTCAGGAGGCAGAGCAAACTCACCAGATCATCCCTTCAAACAGGTTGTGGATGATGAGGTGTGACTGGGTGACAACAATCAGCAACGTCACGTGGGTCCAGCCAAACTGGAAGAGAGGAGAGCACATTGCCCAGCCTGCCCAGAGCCACTGGCAGCACTGCCCAGCTCAGGTGCTCAGAGCTCCTCAGAACAGCTCAAGCACCAGGGCACCAGGGCACCTCACTCCCAGAAAGCTCATTTATCATCCATTGCTTGTTAACCAGCCAGATAAACAGGACAAGCTGTCTTGTACTGAGTTATTTTGGCACCGTGGGGTTAACACCAGCCTGGCATCTCGACAGGCCCCGACTTTAACCTCACCAGGCCCTGGATTTTAACCTCACCAAGACTTGAATTTAACCTCACCAGGACCCGGATTTTAACCTCACCAGGACCCGGATTTTAACCTCACCAGGACCCGGATTTTAACCTCACCAGGACCCGAATTTTAACCTCACCAGGCCTCGGATTTTAACCTCACCAGGACCCGGATTTTAACCTCACCAAGACCTGAATTTTAACCTCACCATGTAGAACTGGAGGCGATAGTGTTTCTTCACCAGACTCAAGACAAACATGCAGAAACCTGAGGAGAGACAGAAGGAAAGTCAGTGGTGGGAATGTGCCTTCCACAGTCAGAAGTACTTTTGGGCCACAGTATCGCCCAGCTGCTGGAGATTTCACTTGAATGAAGGAGCTGTGGAGTGGGAAAAGCACTGCTGTGGAAGTCACACCAAGCAGCACTTGGACAGGTGAACAACCTGGCTGCCCCATGAAGATTATGGAGTTTTCTCCTCCAGAACCTCATGGAAAAGATTTGCCAGCACAACTTTCACCATGCAGCCCAGTTACAGCATCCCTGGGGAGCAGAGAAGATTTGCTGTGGATCCTGCACTGGTCACAGCACTCCAGGCAGGAGACTTCTCCCCTCCAGCCCAGACATTAATTAAGGTGGTGCCCACCTGTCAGGTAGAGGGCGAAGGAAATGAAGCGATGGTATTTGCTGAGGATCCTCAGGGGCTCCTCCCTCTGCACCAGGGTGAAGAAATAATCTGTCACCGTCTCGCCGTAGAAGAAATAATTCACACACAGCAGGAAGTACCTGGGGAGGGTGGGAATTTGGTCAGCAGGAGCCCTAAGAGGCTCCTGAAGTGGCTGATCCCTGAGGTCCTGACACTGCTCTGGGACGCTGCCAACAGGTTTTGCTTCTGCCAGCCAGAACTGCCTCCCCCAGTTTGGAAATGTCACCTTCGTTCCAAGGAGTGGCTGCACCTCTGAGCCCTGCTCTGGGATGGGTCACAGCTGGGGTTTGGGTTTGGCCGTGATGCACCAAGACTCTGCCTTTAGGTGGCACTGCTCAACTGGGCTCTGCCTCCCAAAATCCCACACCCTGTGCCTCCCAAAATCCCACACCCTGTGCCTCCCAAAATCCTCCATCCTGTGCCTCCCAAAATCCCACACCCTGTGCTTCCCCAAATCCCACACCCTGTGCCTCCCAAAACCCCACACCCTGTGCCTCCCAAAACCCCACACCCTGTGCCTCCCAAAATCCTCCATCCTGTGCCTCTCAAAATCCCACACCCTGTGCCTCCCAAAATCCCACACCCTGTGCCTCCCAAAATCCCACATCCTGTGCCCCCCAAAATCCCATACCCTGTGCCTCCCAAAATCCCACACCCTGTGCCTCCCAAAATCCCACACCCTGTGCCTCCCAAAACCACTCGCCTACCCTGTACCTCACAGAGCCAACTTTTTGGAGCCCATTTTTGGGGCTTCTGTGCCCCAAAAGCCCCACTCCTGCCCTCTCCACAGCCCTTATGCAGTGACAGGACAAGGGGGAATGGCCTTGAGCTGAAGGAGGGCAGGGATGGATGGGATATTGGGAAGGAATTCCTCCCTGTGAGGGGGGTGAGGCCCTGGCACAGGGTGCCCAGAGCAGCTGGGGCTGCCCCTGGATCCCTGGAAGTGTCCAAGGCCAGGTTGGATGGGGCTCGGAGCAGCCTGGGACAGTAGGAGGTGTCCCTGCCCATGGCAGGGGTGGCACTGGGTGGGATTTAAGGTCCCTTCCAAGCCAGTCCATGCTGGGATTGTGTGATTTTCCTTCACAAGTGCTGCCAGCACAGGTCCCTGTCAGCACTCAGCAGCCCAGGGCCCGTGGCTGTGTCCCCTGCGTGCCCCAGGGGAGGTGCCAGTGCTGCACACAGGGATGGGGAGCAGCCCCTCGCTCACCAGCTGAGCGTCCTGAACCAGGGCAGGTCGTAGGAGTGGTACACGTTGTAGCCAATGGTGATGATCTCGTGGAAACATTTGATCTGGACACACATCACCTGCACAGAAAACACACCCAGACACTGGAACTCCTGTTGGTTAAACACCTCTTCCCTCGGGGAGACAAAAACCAAGCACATGCAGAGCAAAAAGTGCTTTAGCAGCTGCCATCAGTCCTGCAGGAGCCTCCCCATGCCACGTGGGAAGCTCAGGATGTCGTTTTTCCCTCCCCTTTCCCCTGCAGGAGGTTTCTAGCAAGCCCTTGTGTTAGTTCCAACTGCAGCCAAATATCGACCGGCAGATTCCTGCCAGGTTTCCTCCACGGAGAGAGGAATCCGGGACCTCAAGGACACGAGGCCCCGAGCTCCCCACGCCAGCAGTGTCCCAGCAACCTCCCCCCTCTGCAGCGAAGGTCAGGACGCCTCTCTGGAGCACTTACTATTGTCATTAAGACCATGGGGCCCAAGTAGATGATGATGAAGAAGAAGGTGATCATTGCCAGCGTGAGGATGCCTCTCACCCACCAATTCTTCCATCTGGGCCATGGAGAGGGAAAACATCAGAGAAAGACAAGACAGGGCAAAGCAGCCAAACAGTACTGTGCTCTCTGTGTGTCACAGGAAGGAAACTGAGCCCTGGAAACCCCAAGCTTCCTCTCAGCAGTGCAGAGAGGCCTTGATGTGCTGATAAAGTTCAGCCCCACTAAATGCAGAAAGCTTTACCCAGGGCACTGGAATGGGACAGGGCAGCCTCTGCTCCTGTTCTGCTCCAGGTTTCCCACACCTTGGACAAGCTGCAGGATAAATTCAAATATAAAGGGGACCATTCTCCCACTCTGCAGCACTGCTTCCCATGAGGAGAGATGGCCCCTGGCATGCTGGACCCTCACTGCTTTCCTGCTGGGAGCCTCTCCCACCCTCGCACACACTCAGGAAAGACACCTTTCTCCTCCTGTGATATAAACATGATGCTTTCCTCCCAAGCAGTTTGTGGAGAATATCCCCGGCTTGTTCCTAAATCCTGTCCTTATCAGTACAATTCCCCGAGCATTCCTGCAGGACTCAGTCACAGCAGTGGCTAAAAACCCCCGCAGCTCAAACCTTTGCTGCAGGGGCTCTCAAAGCCACCCACGAGTCTGCGGGTCTGCCCCACCCAGGCCCGGACCTGCCAGGACCCCGCAGGCAGCGAGACCCCCCCAGCACTGCTCTGCCCCCTCCTTTCCCACCCAAAGCCCTGACCCTGCTGCTTCCCACGGCCTCAGGGGCCGGGAGAGGCTGGGGAGCTGCTCCAGCAGCCCCCACTGGGCAGGGGGGACCCCAGGGAAGGTGCAGAGCCCGAGGAGAGCACAGGAGGATGCTCAGGGAGGGTTACCTCGAGGACAGGTTGGAGAGAGCCCTGTTCAGCACCTCTGGAGTGTCATCCGACGTCGGCACCGGGGACGAGCCCCCAAAGTCGGACTTGCTCTCGCTGTCTGACGCCGTCTCTCCATCCAGCTTGTTCTCAGACTCTGACTCCTGCGGGCCAAAGAGAGCCAAGGAGCTTTAGCAGCCACTCTGAGGGACCCCAGGCCAGCCCGCTGGCTCCAACACTTACCACCCCTCTGCTTCTGCACGAGAGAGGGAGGGGAAGAAAATATTCTGGGCGTCACACAGGGTTAAACCCATGAGAAACATCCTCAGGTGTTTTAGGGGGTGTCCAGGAGGGGTTTGATGGTCCCTCAGCCTCAGCAGCAGGCACAGAGAAGGGCCTGCTCTCCCTGCACGGTCACAGACGCCTCACGGTTGATTAATGAGTATTTCCAAGAGCAGCAAGTGCTCCAGGGCTTGTTAGCAGGAATTTTCACAAGGTCCCAATCCCCAGGCAGCTCCCAAAGAATCTAACACTGCCCAAATTAGCCAGGAAGAAAGGCCTCCAAGTGGACAGGCTCGAGGCTCCCAGACAGACTTCTGAAGTGCTGACTACTTGAGGACACTAAAAATAACACCGAGCCCATCCTCAGGCAGCTGAAGAGGAAGAGCCTGGCTTATCACCCTGGCCCAACCATCCCCTCTGGCCACAGAGAGGAGAGAGAAGAAACCCGAGGTGCTGGAGAGGAACACACGTGCTCCGTGCTTTCCCTGCCCCTTGGACTGCTCCAGCACTCAGCCCCGAGCAAAGTCCTGTGTTTAGGGGTAAATAAACGCAGGAGACGCCGGTTACTGAAGGCTCGGCACCAGCCCGGGGGTGGGAAGGGGATTACAGGTGAGTCCTGGCTCTCCCCAGTGGCAGTTTTCACTCTGACCCAGCCCCTGAACAGAGGACAAACCCACAGCTCCACACTTTGCCCCTCGTTTCAGCAGCGCAGCTTCACCCTGCTCCTCTCCTGGAAGCGAGGAAGGAAAAGGCCACGCCCTGGGGAGCATCCAGGCAAGGCAGAGTCCACGCACTCGGCCTGAGCCCACAGGCTATCTGAAAACTCCCGGAAAAGAGAGAGTGCCTGCGGGAAAAGCACGGGGGGAGCTGAGCTGACAAATGCTGGGAGCTCTGCAAACAAAGAGACTTCATCCCTTGGGGCTCCCAGGCAGCGCTGCCCAGCTCCAAAACAACAAAACCTGCTGGGACTGGCTGGGTGCAGTTCGTGGCTGGGGGTATTTGGAGTTCAGTGGAGCAGGAAGGCTGGAGCTGTTCCCTTATGTAAAGCAGGAAAAGGTAATTACTCCCCCAGCTGGAACGTGTCAATGGCTGCAGGCCAGGATCTTAAATCAGACAAGGACAGTGAGGCACTGTCAGGTGGAGGCAGCTAAAAATACGTCGGTGATGTCAGAGATTATTCCCAGGGATGAGCAGAGCTCCAGCCACACACCAGCAGCACCAGTGACACCTCCTCCTCACCTCCCTCCGTGCTCCTTCTTTCCATTCATCCTGGGAAGGAAGAGTTTGGGTTTGCTTTCAACCCAACACCTGTTTGGAGAGCTGGCAGTCAAATGCAACCTGGCTTTTTTCCAGCTGTTTTCTAACTGGC
Source organism: Mohoua ochrocephala (assembly GCA_013398855.1). Lineage (NCBI taxonomy): Eukaryota > Metazoa > Chordata > Aves > Passeriformes > Acanthizidae > Mohoua > Mohoua ochrocephala. The sequence goes on along the minus strand of VZTA01018812.1, from coordinate 101,027 downwards.
CCATAAAATCCACTTGGACCTCAGATTTTGGAGAGATTTCGTGCCATTTAGCTGGGAACTCAAATCCATGAGGCAGCTGCAAATGGCAGCAGGCAAAGAGACTGGAAATGATAAAACTCCCTGGAGACCACAGATTTGGCATCTCCTAGCACAGCACAGGTCAGGTTTTGGGCAATCTGTGCTCTGTATTTAGCTACAGCCTCTGTTCCCATTGCAATGCTTTCTCCAATGAAAGGATTCTCTGCAGAACTCCCCTGGGAGCAATTGAAATAGCTCCAGCCACACCAAAATCAGCTTCTCCTCTGCACGGGCTGAACCCACAATCCTCAAGCACATTTCTCGTGCAGTTGCAGTGTCCCTCACCCCACACAAGTCACCAGCCTGGCAGAAGGAGCAGCACCTCTGTGCTTCACTCCCCGAGGTGCAGAGCAGGCAAATCATTCCTGCCTGGGGCCCAGGGGAGCAGAGGCTTCGGGAAGTGCTCAGAGACCAAAAGGAAGGGAAGGGGTACTTGTGCCTTCCTCGCTTGCAGTCCTGGCCAAGAACGGGAGGGATGAAAGAAAAGCTCAAGGACTGAGGAATGTGATGGTGCAGCAAAGCTGATGCCCGATCCCTGCCGTGCCTGATCCCTGCTGTGCCCGATCCCTGCTTTGCCTGATCCCTGCCGTGCCCAATCCCTGCTCTGTCCGATCCCTGCTGTGCCCGATCCCTGCTTTGCCTGATCCCTGCCGTGCCCAATCCCTGCTCTGTCCGATCCCTGCTGTGCCCGATCCCTGCTTTGCCTGATCCCTGCCGTGCCCAATCCCTGCTCTGTCCGATCCCTGCTGTGCCCGATCCCTGCTTTGCCTGATCCCTGCCGTGCCCAATCCCTGCTCTGTCCGATCCCTGCTGTGCCCGATCCCTGCTTTGCCTGATCCCTGCCGTGCCCAATCCCTGCTCTGTCCGATCCCTGCTGTGCCCGATCCCTGCTTTGCCTGATCCCTGCCGTGCCCAATCCCTGCTCTGTCCGATCCCTGCTGTGCCCGATCCCTGCTTTGCCTGATCCCTGCCGTGCCCAATCCCTGCTCTGTCCGATCCCTGCTGTGCCCGATCCCTGCTTTGCCTGATCCCTGCCGTGCCCAATCCCTGCTCTGTCCGATCCCTGCTGTGCCCGATCCCTGCTTTGCCTGATCCCTGCCGTGCCCAATCCCTGCTCTGTCCGATCCCTGCTGTGCCCGATCCCTGCTTTGCCTGATCCCTGCCGTGCCCAATCCCTGCTCTGTCCGATCCCTGCTGTGCCCGATCCCTGCTTTGCCTGATCCCTGCCGTGCCCAATCCCTGCTCTGTCCGATCCCTGCTGTGCCCGATCCCTGCTTTGCCTGATCCCTGCCGTGCCCAATCCCTGCTCTGTCCGATCCCTGCTGTGCCCGATCCCTGCTTTGCCTGATCCCTGCCGTGCCCAATCCCTGCTCTGTCCGATCCCTGCTGTGCCCGATCCCTGCTTTGCCTGATCCCTGCCGTGCCCAATCCCTGCTCTGTCCGATCCCTGCTGTGCCCGATCCCTGCTTTGCCTGATCCCTGCCGTGCCCAATCCCTGCTCTGTCCGATCCCTGCTGTGCCCGATCCCTGCTTTGCCTGATCCCTGCCGTGCCCAATCCCTGCTCTGTCCGATCCCTGCTGTGCCCGATCCCTGCTTTGCCTGATCCCTGCCGTGCCCAATCCCTGCTCTGTCCGATCCCTGCTGTGCCCGATCCCTGCTGTGCCTGATCCCAGCGATGATTCCCTGCACCACCTGCACCACCCAGACGTTGCAGGTAAATCGATGCAAAGCCACGTCCCCGCGAACCTGAGCCACCAGCTGCGGGGCAAGGCCAACCCAAACCTCGTCTGCAAAGAGCTCTGGGCTCCAGGAGCAGGAGCAGCCCCGCTGGGTCAGTCCAGCTGTTCCCCACTTCACCCTGAGCACTGGAACAGCAGAGGCTGAACAGCAAACACGACCCCAGGGCTCCCACAAACACTGCCGGGTCATTCCCAGAGAGCACACAGAGGCCGATCGGGGGGTTTGTCACCACAAAGGGACGTTGTGAAATGCAGGACTCATTCCTGCCATGTCCTCCTTGCTCGATTTAAGCCTGATGGAAGCAACCACCAGCCAAAGCGAGGGATAAGTGACACTTTAACATCTTCACTTTGGAAACAGCTGAGCAGCACCGAAATGAGCTCCTCTCCCTCCTCAATCCCCCTGAACCGCAGCGTTGAGATTTTATAGGACATTGTGCCAGATATAGGCTACGGAGAGGACTCAGTAATTGACACTATTTTTATACCTTTTATGCAAATTGCCCCCATCAGCCTACAAATCATCAGTTTAAGCAGCTGAGTGGGTGCTAAATAACGTGTTTAAGCCTGAACACGATGCACCCTGAACCCAGCTGTGGCATTGCCTGGGGACACCCTGTGGCACTGCCTTGGGGACACCTCCCACACATCTGCTCTGCTCTCCTGGTCCTGCAGCCCCGTGTTCCCGAGGATCACCATCCCAGGGCGCTGCTCTCACAGGCAGGGACGCTCCCAGGGCTGTGCCGGGGCATTTCAGCTTGTGACCGGCCATGCTTCTTCTGCAAAAGCTTGGGAGGGCACAGGGCAGGGCTGGGCTGAGCTCGGGCTGCCACCAAGCCCCCCTGCAATGCCACCAGCACCAGGGGAGCAGCCTCTGAGAGATCCCAGTCACTGTCCTGACACCTGCCAGCAATCCCAGTCACCTCCCATCGATCCCAGTCACTGTCCTGACACCTCCCATCGATCCCAGTCGCTGTCCTGACACCTCCCAGCGATCCCAGTCACTGCCCAGACACCTCCCAGCGATCCCAGTCGCTGTCCTGACACCTCCCAGCGATCCCAGTCACTGCCCAGACACCTCCCAGCAATCCCAGTCACTGCCCAGACACCTCCCAGTGATCCCACCTCTTCCCACTGCTGCTCCTGCACGGGCACAGAGCTGTCTACAGCTGTATTTATTCCATATTCTCTTACCACAGCTCTCCCTCACCGATTTTCCTGTAAATTCCTGATATTCCCCGTGTCCCCTCCTCTCGGCAGGGCACTCAGGATGTGAGACATCCACGTGCAGGATGCAGAGCTGGGAAACCATTAAAACCCCTCGGCAAGAGCAAAGCCAGCTCTCCCTCTGGTTACCTTGGCATCTGGCTTTATTCTTCCATTTCTTTTACAGGGTGAGCATTAAATCTATTAAAACACAATCAGAGGCAAAAGCTTTTACTGTTTTGGGAGGGGTTAACCAATATGGAGTTATTAACTTGAAGGGCTTTTTTGTCCAGCTCCGTGGGTGAGCCCAGGGCTCCTTCTTCCATTTATCATCTCAGGACTGACCACTTCTTACAGAGCCATGGGAAAAATGAATGCAGGAGTAAAACCACAATAGAAATGTCCATTTTACCCTAATTCCTTGATCTCTACACGAGTCGTGATGAGGAGAAAGAGTAAAACCCCAAATCTCTGCGAGGGCCGTTTCTCCTGACTGCTGAAGCAGAGCTGGGAACAGCCAGAGACCTGCTCACTTCTTCTAGTCCTGAAATCAACAGCTCTGAGCAACGTTTGTCAACGGGCGTTTTACCACCCCGAGGAGCAGATACCCAGAGCAGTGAGTTGGGCTGAGCGTCCTTTAAACAACTCGACTCCTTCAAGCGGGTGGTAAGAAATCCGTGCTCACACCGAAATGGTTTTCTCACAGAGGAAGCCGTGAGCACTGGGGTTTTTACACAAATATCCTCGACATGATCTCAGTTGCCATAGAAACGAGCCTGCTCTCTCCCTGCCAAAAATCTTCTGCCCAATACAGATATACAGTTAAGTATTCAACGCTGGCAGACTAAATTAGTTCAAGAAATGCCATTATTTAGGTACTTTCCTTGGAGCTGGGCGCTGTTTTATTTAGACTTCCTGCCAGATTTTAACAAAAAGCTGTGACAGAAAATGTTATTATAAAATAAATGCTGAAGAGGGAAATAGAGTTGCTTTTTCAGGCAACAGAGCTGACAGCTGGAACAAAAGGGACCAACTGTACCTCTGTTCTCACCTCTGAGCACATTTGCAGGATCAAAGCAAATATAATTAATTTAATGAATACAAACCCAGCGGCCTCAGTAATGAAAACCTCAGTGTTTTCCAGAAGGGGCTTTAATTCCTCCATCCGGGAAAACTGCTCCATTCCTCTCCCCTCTTCCCCCTGCTTGAATCTCCACAGCACATCCCAGAGCTGCTGTGGCCCCCCCGCCCCCCAAACCCACCTCGGAAGGACCCACCAGGTCAAAACTCATCTCACAACTCCCAAATTACAGGATATTCTCTTCTAGGGGTTTACAGCTTGGGAGGGTGAAACAAGAGAAGTCTGGAGACCACTAACACCAGAAGGAAGAATCAAACTTCCAGGCTTGATTTGTAGGAAGGTCCCCAAAAAGCGCTCGGGTCTTTCTGCAAGTGTTTTTTACCCTGCTCTTGTGCTGTGACATTACCTGCAGGGCAGTTAAATTCAAGTTTCTCACGTCCCCCCACCAAGCCATCCACCAAGCTGGCACCTAGTGCTGGCTGCTTGATTTGTCGTCTGAAAAAACCAACAAAGCTCAGCTTTCATTTCTGTTGATACAGGACTCCCTTCCCCATCCCAAAATAACCATATTCCAGTTGAAAACATGCACGGAAATTAGGACATGCCTAAAAACGGAGCCCTTCAGCAGATAATAACATCACAAAAAGCAGGAGTGTTTGCACAGTGGCTGCCACAGCGCAGGAAACTCATCCCCTGCTCCCGGAGCAGCGGCTGCGTTCGGCTCAGCCCCGGCATGTGCTGGGAGCCAGGCTCAGCCTGCAGCCAGCACAAGCCTCTGGTACAGGGGCCTGATCTCCCTGACAGCAAGCAGGATTCATGGAAGCCACCCAGGGTTCATGGAAGTCACATACCCCTGGGACTCAGCAGGAGCTCCTCCTCTGCTGGGACCCCCAGCACCCACTCCAGGGGCTGCTGCTTCCAGGAAAATCCTGGAGGAAAAGGAACCAGGCACCAGCTACTGTGTCCAAAAGGAGCACAAAAATCGATGGGTGGTTCTGGCATTCCCCCAGAATTTCCTACTGCTCAGAAAGGAACCTGCCTCCCCCTCTGAGCACGTGATGGAGATGTTTTGAAGAGCGGCTTCTGGGTTCTCCTGGCTCTAAGTGGCATCCTGGTGCTCCCGGGGCATTTCTGAGCTGGCCCTTCCCCGCAGAGACACACAAACACACTCGGGAGCAGGGCAGCAGAGCTCCAGGAGCCTCTGGGAGCTGGTGCCTGGGGGAGGCTGGGGCTGTGTCTGCTGGAGCCTGCACAGACATTTCAATCTGCTGTTGTTTGGGAGAGCTGGGAGCAGCGAGAGGGAGAACAAACAGCTCTGCAGCAACTGTTCACACTGGGAGGGTACTGCAGGAAAAGGCTATTTCTGTCCTCCGAAATGAGAGCCTGCACCACGCCGAGGCCGGTGGCTTCTGACCCTCAGCTCCTCAGGAGCTCGTACAGATTTTTCCAAAACGCGACGAGAAAAAAGAAAACCTTGCCAAGGCATTTAATTTGCTGACTCTGAGGTGGTGCCTTGCACTGTCTCGTTCCCATTCCTCTGCCAGTCCATCCCACCGGCTTTACCTGGACTACTCAAGGATGGACTTGGACCTGGAGTGTGTTTAGATGTGATCCTGACGAACCCAAGCCTGTGGTTTGCTGAAGTCACAGGTGTCATCAAGGCCAGGCTGGACGGGGTTTGGAGCACTCATGGCAGGCTTTAAGGTCCCTCCCAACACAAACCAGTCTGGGATTCTGTGATTTTAAGGGTTTTACCTCCAAGGGTCCTGGGGATTTTTCCTGCTTGGAAGATACACACAAACATCCCAAATTCCCTCTTCTCAGCACCAAACATCCCCCACAGGAGACACTCCCAGACACCACTGCAAGCACATTTGGAAGCAGGAGCAGAGACACTGTCCATGGACAGAACAGTCTGAACGCCTCAGCCTGCAGCAGGGGACAGCAGGAATACCCCACATCACCTCTGCCATCCTGATCTTACCATAAATAATAACAACGAACGACCAGGAGCGAGGACAGACCGCTGGAGCAGCAAGAGGGAGCTCGGGAAGAAGCTCCCAGAGCCACTAAGATGCAGCAGGAACACAGAAAACAGGACAGCCTGGAGGTGATGGCCACTTCCCAGCACTGCAAAGGGGGACACTCACCCGTGCAGCCATCCAGAGCAGGCAGAAATAAATCCCCCGCTCGTTAAATAAGGATAGGAAAGGGAAGCCAGCTCTGGACTATGCAAAGAGTAACAGGAAAAACAACTTGGGGGTTTGACGTGAGCATTGGGAGTGTCCCTGCTCGCTGTCACACACAAGGGCTGCACACAGGGAAGGAGAGGGAGCCATCCAGCCTCTAAAATGACAATATCTTCCTGGGATCAAACTTCCCTGGCATCACCACAACTGAGCAAGGACTCGGGTGAAAGGAGCAGTGGCCAAGCCAAGCTCCTTCCAAAGGAAATGCTGGCAAAGGTGTTACATTTGAGAGTCACTTTTCCACTAGGAACACACCCAGCCCCACAATTAACGGCCGCAATTAACGATGCACAGGAGTTGTCAGAGAGCTGAGCATCAAACTGCAGGGAAGGCTGCAGTGTCCCCTCCCAGCAGAGCTGAGACACTGAACATCTATCAACAGCAAATGAGGCTCGTGCTTCAGCAAACTGGTGCTTGGAATCGAGCCTAAAATCATATTAAGGGCTATTAAAAAAATAATCTTTTGGAGTGGGTCTGGAAGCAGACCTGGACCTCAGCCTCCCTCTATCATGGATGAGACAGAGAGAGGCATCACTGCAGTGGTTTATTGGGTTTGGTCCTACAAGAGCCCCATCCTGTTACCACAAACTCCCAGCTAGCAGGAGCTCTCCTGGAACCTGGGAACTAACAGGATTTGAGACTGCCTGAGCCTCCAGAGTGCCTGCACTGTTATTCCTCTGTGCCCTGCACCTCTCCCGAGCTAAAAGCCAAAACTGGAGCTGCTGCCCCCGTTCCAGCTCACCCCAGGCCACTGTCCCCAGCCACCCTCCACCCTCCTGAGCAGACCCAAGGGACAGCACAGCCCTCGCTTAGCTCAGCATCTTCAGAGCACGTCGGACCACCAGGGAATTCTTGCAAAATGCCTGGAAGCACAAGGAATCACGAGGCTTGGATGCCAGAGTCTTTCACTTTTTGTACCACGCAAACCAGATGTAGCCAGATAAAAGTCACATTGTCAGGCCCCTGAAAAAGCGGGCTGGAAGGAACCAGAATTTTCCTCACGAAACCCTTGGTGACACGGAAGGAACCAGAATATTCCTCACAAAACCCTTGGTGACACGGAGTCATCCCACCCTGGCACACCCCATGTCTGCTCAAGGCCTCCCACCAGCAAAGCAACCCCAGCAGCCAGTGCCACCCCTTTTCCACCCCAAATGGAAAACTCCACCTGGAAGGGCACAAAGCCTCCTGCCAAGCGGGACAGGGTTCTCCAGCTGGGACCTGCAGCCCACACAAGCCTGACTCCCCTGCCCTGGGAGGAGGCCATGGGATGTCTGGGAACCCCCTCCAATTTCAGACAGCTGCTCGTGCAATGTCCCAGCAAGCAGATGGAAAAGGAAAAACCCCCTCAGTCCTCACTGTGGAGTCACACAAAGCACAAACAGCCACTGAGAAATGATCACAAAATCCCCCCAAACCAGCAGAGGCCTTCAGGAGCTCGGCAGGCACCGGGAAACAATTTTCTTTTGCGCTTTTCCTGTTCTCTCTGGGAGCTGCAGAGAAAATGCGATTTCATGGGATGTACACAACGCAAGAGGGAAAGCTCTGACCTCTGGGTTTAGATTCTGAGTGAGGCTACAAAGCAGGAGAACAAGTCTGTAAGGACCAGGATGTCCTGGGGAGAGAGTGGGACCTGCAAGGTACCAAGAAACTGGAGCTCGTTTCATGGCGAGGCCCTGGCACAGAAGCTGCGGTGCCCCATCCCTGGAAGTGTCCAAGGCCAGGCTGGATGGGGCTGGGACAGGGGGAGGTGCCCCTGCCCATGGCAGGGGGTGGCACTGGATCAGTTCAAAGGTCTCTCCCAACCCAAAGCATCCCGTGATCCCACGATCCACTCTCAAATATCCCGAGGCCAACAGGTAACAGCATCCTTCGGGCTCAGCCAATGGGTCCAAGTAACAGCAGGGCAAGGCTCCCTGGTTTTTTCACCCCAGAGAGGAGAGGGAGCTCCCTGACCAGGACAAACAGATGTTGCCTTGTTCCCTGTGAGACGAAGACTTTGTGCCGCACGGCGGTTTTAACAAAAATCGATTTTAAAACCTTCTGGCAGGAGGATCTCCTGAGGCAGCCGGGGCCAGCTGTGCCAGCAGGGGGGACACATCAAAGCTGGGACCCCGTGCAAGGGTCAGAGCAGCAGAAAGTGAGCCCGGCCTCCCTGTGCCAAAGCAGGAGAGTGGCAACGAGCACGAAACGCCGCGATCTGAGAGCAGCCCCGATGTTTCCATCCCGCCGAAAGGCGCTTCTGTCAGCGCAGAGCTGGCAGCTCTTTCCAGAGCCTCCAGGGTTTGTGTCGAACACAACACGCACCGCTGAATTATTCCCCTTGGCG
>VZTA01018812.1:65996-88338 GCA_013398855.1 Mohoua ochrocephala | reverse complement strand
CTGGCGGGGGCCGCCGCCATGGCCCCTCCTTTGGGAAACCAAGGACAGCTCTAAAGGCCTGTCGCTAGGGAGGTCCCTACAGAATGCTGGGGAGCGTCAGGAAGAATATTGCCAGCAGGTCAGGGAGGTGATCGTTCCTGCCCCGCTACTCAGCCCTCCGAGGCGCTTCTGGAGTGCTGTGCCCAGCTCTGGGCTCCTCACGAGAGGAGCGACACGGAGCTCCTGAAGCGGGTCCAGCGGAGGGTGACAAAGATGAAGGGCCTGGAGCCTCTCCATTATGAGGAAAGACTGAGGGAGCTGAGACGGGAGGAGACGGCTGAGAGAGGGCACCTCATCCCTGCGTATAAATATCCATGGCAGGGGTCAGAGGATGGATCCAAGCTCTGCTCCGTGGGGCCCAGCAATGGCACAAGAGGGACGGGCAGGAACTGATGCACGGGAAGTTCCACCCGGATATGTGGAAGGACTTTGCTGTGCGGGTGACCAAAGCCAGAGAGGCTGGGGAGTCTCCCCAGACACCCACTCTTCCAACAGCGCTAAAAGGAGAGTCCGATAACTGTACTATCACATCCCCTCCTGCTCTGTCAGCTCTCAGTCCCACGAGTCACCTGCCTTTCTCCCCTCCAGCATGTCCAAAATCCTGAAGTGTGCAGGGAATGAAGACATCATCACCCTGCGAGCCGAGGACAACGCGGACACCTTGGCCCTGGTATTTGAGGCGCCGAGTGAGTGTTGGGTTTGGGAGCTCATTCGTTACTGGGATGGTTTTAGGCGGCTTCATAAAGCACATGGATGCAGGAGGGAAGGAAATGGCAATGGATCCTGCAGGAGTGGGAGGGGACACCTGATTCTCTAACTCTGGGAACAGTCTGGAGATTGAAACTTCATCAACTTGACCAATATTTTCTTTGTAAGAGAAAGACTCTTTGAGGCTGCACACAGATGCCCTTGGCTGTACCTTTGCAGCCTGTGAAAGGCTGTTTGGGGCACTTCCAGATTTCCAGCTCTGAGGAAACAAAGGGGCTCTTACTGTCATTATCGAGGAGGTTTTACCTGGAGGGAGTGGGGAGCAGCAGGAGTCAAACTGATGTTTGTAACTTGCTGGAAACACTTGGTGTAACTGTGCTTTACTTCTGCAGATCAGGAGAAGGTTTCTGATTACGAGATGAAGCTGATGGATCTCGATGTGGAGCAGCTGGGAATCCCAGTAAGTAACGACTCAGGTGACTGGTGCCACTGGTGTGGAACCGGGCGTTTGCCACGTTCACATCAGATTCTGTAACACAGCGTCCTTTGGAGCACTGGACAAGGCTGGCACTGCCCGGGTGTCACTGGGGGTGCCCAGCTCTGGCAGGGTGTCCATGTGAGTGCCCAGCACTGCCAGGGTGTCATGGTGAGTGCCCCAGCGCTGGCAGGGTGTCACTGGGGGTGCTCAGCACTGGCAAGGTGTCACTGGGGGTGCCCAGCACTGCCCGGGTGTCATTGGGGGTGCCCAGCACTGCCCAGGTGTCACTGGGGGTGCCCAGCTCTGCCAGGGTGTCACTGGGGGTGCCCAGCTCTGCCCAGGTGTCACTGGGGGTGCCCATCTCTGCCAGGGTGTCACTGGGGGTGCCCAGCTCTGCCCAGGTGTCACTGGGGGTGCCCAGCTCTGGCAGGGTGTCACTGGGGGTGCCCAGCTCTGCCCGGGTGTCAGCAGTCTGTCCCCCCCAGGAGCAGGAGTACAGCTGCGTGGTGAAGATGCCCTCGGCGGAGTTCGCGCGCATCTGCCGGGACCTGAGCCACATCGGCGACGCCGTCGTCATCTCCTGCGCCAAGGACGGCGTCAAGTTCTCTGCCAACGGCGAGCTGGGCAACGGCAACATCAAACTGTCCCAGACCAGCAACGTGGACAAGGAGGAGGAGGCCGTGAGTGGGGCGTCCGCAGGGCCCGGGGGTTCGCCTGCAAAACCAATTCTGTGACCTGGGGGGAGCGGGGAGTTGGGGGATGGTTTGGGTTGGAAGGGACCCTTAGAGGTCACGGGGCCCTGCAGCGAGCGGGGACGGCGGCCGTGTCTCCCTCTGCTTTGTGGATGGAGCCCCTGGGAGCTGCAGCAGTGCTGGGCTGGGCAGGGCAGGGTGGGAGCAGCACTGGTGGCCTTTGCCCGAGCTGTCCGAGGGGTTTGGAGTTCCTGCAGCTGCCTCTCCTGAGCCTGAGCTGCTTTTCCAGGTTACAATAGAGATGAACGAGCCAGTCCAGCTGACCTTTGCCCTGAGGTACCTGAACTTCTTCACCAAAGCCACCCCCCTGTCCCCTACGGTCACACTCAGCATGTCTGCAGATGTTCCTCTGGGTGAGTAGCCATGGCTCTGCCTGAGCAGTCTTGGAGAATGAGAACTTGAGACTGGATTTTGTGTCGAACCTTCTGAACGCCCCTTTTTTATTCTCTCCCCCAGTTGTGGAGTACAAGATTGCTGACATGGGACACTTGAAGTACTACCTGGCCCCAAAGATCGAGGACCAGCAGGAAGGCTCTTAACTGGAGCAGGACTGAGGGGGGATCTGCTCCTGGCTGGAGAAAGGAAGGGTGGAGGCAGCAATTCCAGTGCCTTGGAGCATCCCGGGAGCACTGTAGCCGTGTCTTGTAGATATCTGTAAATATTTCTCAATTTACTATTTTGCTATACTGGTATCATTGGAAATAGGAAACCTGAGTTTTTCTAGTCTGTTCCTGCACTCCCAATAATCTCTTGGATGCTGTCTGAAGGTGAAACTTCTTACTCCTTTCAGCTTGTGTTGGAGAAGAGGGGCAATATTTAATGGGTCAAGATGTTTCCTGGAGTTTCCCCTGTGGAGCTGTAGCTTAGGGTTGCTGTTTTATTACCCCACAAGTTTATGTGACCTTACTTCATTTATTTTTGAAGCTGATACTCTGACTGAAACTTGGAAAATGGAAATAAAGAATGTGATTCCATGGAGTTTATCCTGTTTGAACGGGGGTGGGTGAAGCAGTGCTTTGTCGAGCTGTGCTGATGGGCCCCGATTCCTTTCTCCAGGCTCGGATCTCCGGCTTTGATCACTCAAAGGTGTGAGGGGGGTGCCAGAGTCTGTTCCCTGGGCCTCCCCGCAGGGCACTGGTGTCACTGGGAGCCGCTGGGCTGTGACCCCTCCTGGGTTTGGCTGTGCTGAGGTGAAGCTGCAGCTCCCTGGGTGCCTCTCCCACCCCCTGGGGCCCTGACAGGAGGGGGCAGCCGGGGTGGGGTCGGGCTCTGCTCGCAGGGAACAGGGACAGGAGGAGAGGGAACGGCCTCAGGCTGGGCCAGGGGAGCTCCAGGTTGGATATTGGGGGAAATTCCTTCCTGGAAAGGCTGCCCAGGGCAGTGGGGGAGTCCCTGTCCCTGGGAGTGTTGCCAGCACGAGTGGATGTGGCACCTGGGGACACGGGTTAGTGGTGGCCGTGGCGGCGCTGCTGCGCTGGCAGTTGGGACTTCGTGACCTTACAAAGGCTTCTTCCAACCTCAACGATTCCATGGTTTCAAGAACATTCTTTTGGGCGGCCGTGTACTTCCCACGGGTCAGTGAGACGCGAGAATCCTGGCCATGAACCGCCCGAAAAGCTGTCCCCGGGCAGCCCCGGCGGGCGGGCAGGAGGATGGCGCCGGGAGGATGTCACCAGGTGGCAGTGCCGGCGAGGGAACGAACTCCGCTGGGTCAGTGACGCTGCTGCCGTGGGAGGGACGATCCCTGCTCAGAGCTGGGGACGGGATTGCCCCGGGCCCGGGCTCCTGCTGGGACCAGCACTCCTGGGGATGGTCTGGCAGTGCCCAAGGCCAGGCTGGACGGGGCTTGGAGCAGCCTGGGACAGGGGAAGGTGTCCGTGCCGTGGCAGGGGTGGCGCTGGGTGGGCTTTAAGGTCCCTTCCAACCCAAACCATTCCAGGATTCTGATTTTTAGACACATTTTCTGCTCCTGTGGTTCAGGTGCTTCCCTTGTTGAGTGTCTCGTGTCTCCAGATCATTCCCCATTTATTCCTTGGCTTGCTGGTTAATTCAGCACCTGAAGGAAAACATCTGGGAAGAGGAAGATCTTTTGCCCTGAAGTTTTTTAGCAATTGCTGAGCTCTTGCCCGGAACAGGGGTGGGAGCCTTAAATAACCAGGGGGCTCCTTTCCCCTCCCGAGGTGACGCTGGGATGGGGTTGCTTGCCCCTGTGGAACCTACAGCAAGCGGGGGCTTGGGGAAGAATTTTGCAAAACCTTGGGCTTTAGTGAGGAATCCGAGGTTCACGACGTGGGAATAGGGAAGGGTTCTGGGGGGTGATGCGCTAGAGCTGGGCCAGTGACCGAAGCAAATTCTTTCTGATGCGGCTTCCTGCTGTAGTGGGGGTTCCCAAACTCCTCTTCGTGCTGTTCTGCCCATTCACAAATTGTACAAATCAGCCAAATGCTGTAATTTATTTAATTTCTTTTAAAATTCTATTTTTACAGCTGAAATGACAAATTGAGCAGCCTCGTGTTGCAAAAAACAGCCTTTAACGTTGGTATTTACACATTTACACGTGTCTGCTCTGCACAAATCCTGGAGGCAGCTGGGGGTTTCCTTTGCCATTGCCATGCCCAAATAATCAAAAATGTAAAGGATATTCCCCTTAAAATACAACAAAAAACCCCAAATGCACACACACCCCTCAAAAACGGCCGGGCAGGTTCATAAATGCTGGGTGTGTTTCTCCCTGTTTGAGAGAGGAAGTTTTCAAGGTTTATATTTAGACTTTCTTAGCAAGGAGAAATTAAATAAGAATTCTTCTGGAATTTTAGGAGATCTAAACCCACCCTGTACTTTATTAATTTACAGGAAGCTCCTCGGAGGTGCCACACTCCCAACTGTCCCCCTGATTTAACATCAGCTGTTAAATTCTCTCTACGAAATGCAGTCCCGGCTGATGCGCGTCACCTCCCAGCCCTGCCGTGCGACATCCCGCAACGTCCCGAGCTCCCCGTGGAAAATCGGGGGCGGATAAAACAAAGCCCCTCCGAGTTCCAGGCGAGCCCCGCGGGTGCCGGGCCCAGGGCACGGCGGTCCCAGCGGTGCCGGAGCCGCGGGAGGCCGGGCCGGCCCCGGCCGTGACCTGGAAGGGAAGCGGCGTCACCGGGATCAACTTCCCGGGGCCGCGGAAGGACAGGCGGGGCCGGGATGGGGCTGGNNNNGGGGTGGGTTCGGGAGCGGCGCGGGGCCGCGCCTGCCGGGGTCCCCCATCCCGGCTGTCCCCGGGGGAGGTGGCGGCTCCCCTGAGGGACACAAAGCGACATCCCCGCCCCTCCCGAGTGCCCCTGGGGGGAAATTCGGGGCTGTGGGTGAGGGGATTCAGGATTCCGGGTGGAGGTGCCGTGGTTGGGTTTCCTGGCGCTGCCCTGGCGCCTCCACGGGGTTTAAAGCACAGCTGCCATATTAGAAATGTTGAATTTCAGCATTAATTGTCTTGGCCAAGTTGCTCAGGCCCCGGTGATTGATTTATTTGGCTCTCCAAGAGCACAGCGCTGTGCTGGTTCCTGCTCTTGAACCGCTGTGCTGCTCACTCGGTTGAAGCTCAGTGGGGTTGAACCCGGCCCTTAAACGTGAGGTCCGAGAGAGTATTTTATGCTTATATTTTATACACATTTCCTCTCAACAGCGTCTTTCTTGTTGGTAAGCGAGGCAATGGGAAGGACAGCACAGCTTGTGCAAGTGTAAAATGGGAATAATTCCAAAGAAGGCACTAAGCAGCCTGGTAAATAACGCGGCAGTGGGTAAGAAAAGAGAGCCAAACGGGGCAGAGTCGGGAAATCTGGCACCTTTCAGAAAGGTTGGTTTATTCTGGCTTTTCCTCCTCCTGCACTTGTGCCCCGAGGCACGGGGGAGAGCCTGGGGGCGTTCGGGTCAGCGACCTGAGAAACAGGAGCGGGGAATGCCACCTGCAGGTGCGGGGGGTTTCCATTATCGATGGGGCTCAAAAATGTTTTGTCCGCGTTTGGTTTTTGTTTTTACCTAAACAAAAGCCCAAAGTTCAAATCGAAAGTTCCGTGGTGGGGATTTCAGATCGGAGGGGATTTTATAAAAGTCAAGTTTACAGCGGGAGGAACGAAGCTGGGTGGGGAATGTGCCAGCAGTTAGGGAGACAAAGGGGTTCAGTTCCAGCGGAGGCTCGGTGTTTGGAGTGGATGCATCACCTCTGATGCTAAGGAGTGTTATGGAAACAGAGCCTTTATCCCTTCCTGTTGGCACCGCTGGAATATGCGCTTTTGTTCTCTTGATTGCACACGTTCTCAGAAAATAAAGGCGCTATTGAGGCTGGGAGGTGTGGGAAGCCCTTTCCTGCCTCTCCCCTGGGAATCCCTGCGTCCTGCTGGCACAGGTGCCCGGCCCAGTCCTGGCTCTGCAGTGGCAGGATGAGGTTGGCAGGACGGATCCCAGGCTCTGAGGGACAGCAGCTGGCTCTGATCCCTGTCCCCAGGGTGTCCCTGGGCAGGAGGGGCAGGACTGACCTCTCCACTGGGACCCTGCACTGCCCACCCTGCCCTGGGCTGGCCCTGGGCTGTGGTGGCCTCAGCACTCACGCTCTGTCCCTTGTCCTGCTCCCTCTGAGTCACCCCTGCTGTCTCCATTCCAGTCCAGTTTCCAGTGGTTGGGGTTGGTTGGGTTTTGGTTTTTTTTTTTCCCAAAATTGCTCTATTGCAAAATCTCCTGGTGGTTGAAAAGCTGCTTTCTTTAGCTCTGGTCTGGGTTTATTTGCTGGTGTCCATTCAGAAATAGCCGGAGCTCGGACGTCTCCGTGCTGGCAGCTCCTTGTGGAGTGGGAGCTGGGCCACGCCCTGGGCACTGCTCTGGAATTTCGATCTGGTTTGAAGCACAGGTTCTACCTCGATTCCGAGTATTCCGAGCCGTACCCATTTTGTATTTTAGGCTTCAAATGAAATGCTGAGATCCTCTGTTTGAAAAGTTTTCATTTCTGAAGAGGAACAAAGATGCCCTTTGGTTGGCACAGCCTTGACACGGGCGTTTCTCTTCAGAAGCTTCTGTTCCGTGTCTCAGACTCCTCTCACCCAGTTTTCTCTCCTGCTCTTGCTCTCCCCCTGCTTTCCAGGCTGTAGCTGATGCCCAGGCCCCCCTGGAATGATGTCGTCACGGACCAATCTCTCTGCTGGGATTCCCAGTAGCAAAGTCAAATATTCCAAGCTCTCCAGCACCGATGATGGATACATTGACCTGCAGGTAAGAAGTGGGGAAGGAGCTGTAAAACCACGAGGATGGGCAGCCACAGCTCGGCACTGCACAGGCAGCTGCTGCTTGTGCATCTCTGGTGCAGCTCAGAGAGGGACAAAGCCGGGTGGGAGCCAAACCCTCGGCCCTGCCCCTCTGGAAAGCCCAGAGAGCCTTCCTGGGAACAAGACTGGGAGCAGATGTGGAGTGATGGGAGCAAGGGCTGGCTCAGCAGGGTCTCCATGGGCAGAGCTGCTGCAGCACCGTGTCCCGTGTCACCCCTGCCAGCTGTGGGCTCACATCTGTGCTGCGCTGGGAGGGGAGCTGTGCTGGCTTCAGCTCTTCAATATTTGGGTTTTTCCATCCAGTTCAAGAAGAGCCCACCAAAAATCCCCTACAAGGCCATCGCACTGGCTGTGGTGCTCTTCATGATCGGGACCTTCCTCATCATCATCGGGGCGCTGCTGCTGGCTGGGTACATCAGCAAAGGAGTAAGTGCTTAATGGCACCTCTGGCACCGGTTCTGCACTGCTTGCCCCGTCCTCAAAGCTGCCCTGAGCCCTCAGTGGCCATCAGGAAACAGCCTCAAGTTGCACCAGGGGAGGTTTAAATTCAAAATTAGGAAAGGTTTGTCATGGAAAGGGTGGGAAAGGCCTGGCACAGCTGCCCAGGGCAGCGGGGGAGTCTCTGTCCCTGGGAGTGTTCAGAGCACGTGGATGTGGCATTCGAGGACACGGGGTTGGGGTGACCATGGGGGTGGTGCTGGGTCATGGCTGGACTTGGTGGCTTTAAAGGTCTTTTCCAGCCTCAAGGATTCTGTGATCACGTTCAGTGTAGGAACCCAGAGCCAGAGGAAGCAAGCAGGGAATTCATTCCCACCACGGCCTGGCTGCACTGGCAGCCCCGTTTCCCTGGCAGCAGAGCCCTTGGATCCCGCAGTCAGCCTGGCTGCAGCAGGCTCAGAGCCGGGCTGGGCATCTCCAGGGAGGGCCGAGTTCCTGGTCCCTGTCCCTGGGGAGGTCACATCGCTGTCCTGGAGAGCCCTCAGCCCGTGCAGATCATGCAGGGACAGGGCAGGAGCCGCCAGACCCCGCGTGGGGCACGGCAGCGCTCCCCCATCTCCCCGAGGCTGTGATCCACGCAAAGGGGATCTGCTCCTGGGCTTGTGGGTGCTCGTCCCTGTGCTCCCTGTGCTGCGTGGGCTCAGGGCAGTGTTGGCAGCTCTGCCTTATCTCTGTGGGAGCAGCGGCCCCTGGGCTCTATCAGCAGCGCTCCAGGCACACATCCCTGGGCTCGTGCTCGGCCACGCTCCCAGCCCCGGCTGCAGATCCAGGGGGTCCCTGGCGAAGGACGAGGTCCCTCGAGGGGTTCCTGCAGCGAGGAGGAGATGCCAGGACAGCATTAAAGACTCAGCCTGATGAGATATTTCTGATCGAAGATGGGCTTTTATTTCTCAGCTCGCCGGGCCCTGGGGATGGATCACAGAATCACGGGGTGGTTCGGGTTCAAAGGACCTCACAGATCGCCTCGTTCCAACCCCCACCTTCCCCTAGACCAGGCAGGGTGTGAGAGGGAGGACAGGCCCTGGTGCAGGTCTCAGTGCCCTGGGCTCTCTGTCCCTGCAGGAGACCGACCGGGCCATCCCCGTGCTGATCATCGGCATCCTCGTGTTCCTGCCGGGCTTTTACCACCTGCGCATCGCCTACTACGCCTCCAAGGGCTACCGGGGCTACTCCTACGACGACATCCCCGACTTCGATGACTGAGCCGTTAATTAACCCCACTCTAATTAGGTTGGTCAGAGCTGGTAGTTCCCCTGGATGCCGGGGCCTGGCGGGGCACAGCTGATGCGTGTCCCTCACGTGGCACCGCTTCCCGGGCTTGAGGTGTTGCAGGTTTTCCAGTTTGGGGGGTGGGGGCTCGAGCACGGAATTGACCAAAAGGAATCGCAAAGAACTTGGGATTGACGGTATTTTTCCTCCCGGGGTTGCATAATTCCGCTCGCTGGGAAGTTCTTCCTGGGCGAGGCAATTCTTGCAGTTTTCCAAAGATAGATGAGCTGGTTTCAGCAGCAGAGAGATTTGTTCTTTCTCTAAGTGTTTTCTAGAGTTTATTTTAGCTTTCCATGGGATTGTGGTTATTGTTGGGTTACCTTTGCAGACCAACCAGAGTTAAATTCCCCTTTTGCCTCCAAACTACTGCTCCTGAGCTTGCCTGGAGTAAATAAAGCCTGATGTGCACGAGAGGGGGAGAGCAGCCCTCGCAGGAAGGGATTTACACACGGTGCCCTTGCTGCACAGCTCCCGCCAGGCTGACCAAGCTCATTTCCTCGCACACGCGTTCCTCCCAAGCGAGCTGTCCCCGTGCCGCTGCTGCTTTCGGCAAAATCTGCTTCTCCTTCACAAGGACTGTCGTTGGACTTTGCTTATTATTTTAAACACCCAAATGGATACCGGGAGAAGGATTGGAACCCAGACCAGGACTCAAGTGTCTAAATACCAAAACTCTTGGGTTTGGCTAATGTGGGTATTGGAGACACTTGGAATTCCAGCTGTCTGGATTTTGGAGTCCTTTTGTCCTTGTGTAGATAATTCGCTGTGCAGAACTGCCCAGAGCAGTGAAGAGAAGTTCTCGGTGTAGTTTGTGCTGCACAATCCCCCTCTGGATCGCTTTGCCAGCTTTGCTGATGTGTCATTCAGGGAAAACAGAGCGATGGCTCCACTGCTGTAAGGCAAAAGCAGCCTGTGCTGAGCTGGGAGTGTCTCGGTGTCCTGGAGAACGAGCGGTGATGCGAGTGGATGCGTTCAACATGAATAAAGTTCTATATTCTCTGTAACCATAAGTTTGTCTTTCCCACCTTCACAGGTGTCAGAGTGCACTAAAAACTGTCCTGGGCTTTAGCTGCTGCTGCCTCCAGCTCCCAGGTGCTGCTGGAGTGAGGGAGGGAGTGGGGGAATGAGGCAGCAGCTCTGGGACAGCCCCACCTGCTCTGGAACAACTCCCAGCACCCTCGGCCTGCCTTGGGGCAGAGCTGGGATTGCTGCACCAGGGAGGACAATCCCGAGTGCACGGGGTGGGCAGGTGCTGCTTCAGGTCAGGAGTCACTCCTTGAACCCAGCCCTGGTTAAACGGGCAAAGACCCCGAGTCTGAATTGCTCTTCTCAGGTCCCGAACCCCGTTCCCTGTGCTGTGCAGGGCCACCCCAGCAGTGTCAGTCTGCACAAAGCACTCCACGAGTGTCACCTGAGCCTCAGGTGGGCTGAACATTCTGGAAGGAGGGGGCGGGAGGGACGGACAGCGCAGAGCAGGCCCATGGAGGTGTCCACACGATCAGGGCTGGACAAACACCTTGCTCTGAACGTACTCCTGAAACTGCCTTTTTTTTCCTCCTTCAGCGTTCCAGATTAAACCCAAACCCTGAGCCAAGTTCTTTTTTTAACCTACATCTCCTCCCTCGTTTGTCTCGATTCCCCCGTGTGAATCCCAGCGCTGCACTCTGAGGAAGAGCTGCTTAAATTCAGGATCTCCCTTTCCACCTCTGAAGGCACAGCCGGGCACGTTCTCTCCGTGCTGCCAGCCCCAGCTGCCGGGATGGGACAGGGGACACGGGACACGTGCTGCTGGCAGCAGCTGGAATGTGTCAATTAAAGCTGGCTCTGGCCAGGAGTGCGGCTGCTGACGTCAAACCATGAATCAGCCTCTCTTAGGGGACAGGAACGTGGGTTTATTTGGGTTTGGGGAAAGGGGACGGGAAGTGGAAGGGAAGTTTGGATGGAAGAAGCAAAGAGGGAGGGAGAACATGCAGAAAGTTGGGAAGTGGGGGTCACCTAAGTGGGATCCATAAATATAGAGGACAGCAGAGGAAACTGGGCTTTGATGATCCTCGGGGGTTCCTTCCAACTTAGCACATCCTGTGATTCCGTGACTCTGAGAACATGCTGAGGAAAGGAATTCATGAATTTATTTTCCTTTGACAGAAGCAAAGTCCTCAGGCAGCACGGGGGATAAATAAGCAGGGCTGTGTGAGGGATGGCCAGAAGACAAAGTCCTCTCTACAGGGGTTGGCTTGTATCTAATTGGGAAAAAAAGAAACACTTCTAGGAAAGAAAAAGGGGATTCCGAGCACTGGGAATGTGTGGATCCAGAGGACTTCGTTCTTCAAGCCGACATCCAGGTTTTGGGGAGCCCTGACCGACTCCCTGCAGTGGTGAGGGGAACAGGAAGAGGCCTGGGAAGGAGTTTCTGGTGCTAGAGCAGGGCTGGAATGACAAATAAGGCGCTGATGAATGAGGATAACAGGGAATAGCTGTTCCCTTTATGGAGCATCCTCCATTCCGGGCAAGGCAGCTGTCTCAGGGAAAAACAGTCAGCATTTCTAGAGCCTGGCGGGGTGTTATCATGCACAGAAGCTCTGGAGAAAGAGCAGGCAGCCAGATTCCAGGCTTTTCTCTGGTTTATGAGTGCTTGGATTCGTGTCTCCTCAACCCCATTCTTTGATTGCTGTTGCAGGGTATAGTTACACAATTAATTACCCACTTAATTTAACCATGGAGTTGCTGGTAAGATTTGGAAATGTGATTTTGGAGTCCTGTGGCCTGAGCTAGCAGCAGTGCCAGAGAAATCCTCCTGGGGTATTCTTTATAGAAGCAAAGGTTTTAGTCAATCTCATGATTTTTTGAGTGAACAAAGCCAGAATTATCCAAAGTACTGTGAAAATGGTGCCATAAACCCCTGAAAGAAGAGGCAGAAATTGTGCTCGGTAGGTGGTCCGAAGTGATGAAGGGATGGGGAGGAGTTTCACCAGCCTGGGAATTGTGTGTGAGCCCCGAGTCCAGGGCCCTGAAGGGATCCTCACCCTCACCCTCACCCTGTCCCGGCCTCTCAGTTCCTCTCTGCTTGAAGTTCCCCAGCAACGATGACTCTCACACCGAGGATTTTGCATATCTCCATACACAGATCCACGTAAAGAGACATGGAATCGTTAGGTTGGAAAAGATCTTTAATTATCATCATCGAGTCCGTGAATTCCCAGCTGACGCCATTCCCGCTGCAGGGAAGCAGCTGCAGGCTCTGCAGGCCAGTCCTGGGAAAGCAGGTGCAAGTACTCCAGACAGCGACTTGACGTGTGCCATGGATGTTTTTGGCATCACTGCTGCTCCTCTCTGAGGTTTTCCATGTGCTTGTGCTGCTGGAACTTCATGGGATGGGGAGAAGAGCAAAGCCCATCGCTGGTCCCGTGGAAACTCGAGTTTGTGACTCCTCGTTCACGTTTTCTCAGCAGTGAATTCTATCTCCTCTTACTTTTTGGTAGCCTCATGCTCAGGGCCTGGCTGTGATGCCTTTTCCTCTGGCCCTAAGATACGAGCCAGACACAGTTAGGGTGGTAAAACAGCCTGGGTACCTTTTGTGAGGATCCTCAGGCACATAAATCAGCTGGGTGTTGTCCTGTTTGGAACAGGCGTGAGGAGGCTGGGCTGGGCAGCAGGGCACCGACCTTAGTCCTGAAAACATTTCAGCAGAAGTTGTGTGAAACAACACAGAGAGGACGTCAGGCTACGACCCCCAGGCTGTAAATACAGCCACGAACCCAGTGCTGCGTTTGAGCAAACAGCACAATGAGCAGCAGCAGCCCTGGTGCTTCCCTGGTGCTCCTCCTGCAGGAACGCTCAGCCCAGCCCGGCTTTGCTTTCTGCCACCTGCAATTTGCCAAATTCAGCATCACTTTTCACAGAGAGACTCGGTACAGAAATAGGGATTCGGTGTGGCATAAAAAAAACCCCTCGGGGCAGGAAGAAATGACTCAGCACAACGGCTCTGCCCCTTCTTGGGGGATCTGTGCTGTGCCCTGCTCTGAATGAGCTTCTCCAGTGCTCTCCTCCCCCTCGTGCCTGGTCCTTAAAAGTCCCAAACATCAGCCCATTCATGCAACGGCTCCTCACACCTTCTGCCTCTTCCCAAATCTTGCCTTAAGCATTCTCCTGGCCCTTCCCTTGGGGTGTTTGTCCTGCTCTTCCCAAGATCTCTGCCCTGAAAGCACCTCCAGGATTCCGGGGCTGATCCTGCTCTTCCCAAGATCTCTGCCCTGAAAGCACCTCCAGGATTCCGGGGCTGATCCTGCTCTTCCCAAGATCTCTGCCCTGAAAGCACCTCCAGGATTCCGGGGCTGATCCTGCCTTCCCCGTTGCTGTCCTCGGGAGCTGCATCCCTTCGGCAGGTAGGTGACACCACCCAGCCCTTGGATCCCTCTCAGGTTTCCCCTCCCAGCCCGGGGCAGTCCTGCCTTCACTTCCTGCCTTCTCGACCTGGTGAAAAGAAAGAGTTTTTGCCATTTTCCCAGGGCTCTGTGTTGACCCAGCCATGCTTCCCTGTTCCTGTGGGGAATGGGGATGTGCACGTGCACAGCAGTTCCTCTCCCCTTCCTGAGTACAAAAACAGTTGAGGTTTTCTTGGAATGCTGGATTTGACTAAAAATAGTCCAGACAGTCCAGCAAGACCAGGACAGATTCCTGCCTCCCAGGAGAGTTGGCTTTGTTCTGAGGTGGAGCCAAGGGTCATGGGGGGAAAAACTCAATTGTGGATTAGAAATTATTGTTTCCAATTGATTTAATTGACTGCTTTGCCGCTCTGGGCTCAGACAGACTTTGGTGTGTGCTGGTTCAGGACTTGTTACCCTGAGGCCTTTCCTTCCCTCCTTGCTCCGTGTCTAGGAAGGTGTTAAGAAACCGCTTTTAATCGGAAGCAAGGCAATTGCTGGGAGCTCAGTTTTGTGGCCTGCATGGACAGAGCTTTCTTCTGATAAGCATCAGGAAGTGACATTTCCTTCCTCCACACTGTACTTGGGTTGGATTCTGAGCCACGCTGTTGTCCTCATCCCTGGGGCAGCACAAAGGCTGCTCTGGGAGCTCCCCTCCCACAGCAACACGGATCCGTGAGATTCACGCAGAGCTTTTCCAGCGCTGCAGTTACAGAGAGGAACAAAACTGTGATGAATCTTCTTTGAGAGGACTTTCAGCTCCTGTGAAACAGCAGGTTTGGCACTGAAGCAAAAGTTCTGTGGAGGAATCACCGTTTCATCCCAGGCTGTTAAAGCAAAGGGCAACAAATCCACTAGTCACCACTAATGAATTTTATTTTGAAATATTTACTCGGGCTGAAGTAGTAGCTGCTCTGAAGTATTTAAAGGATTAGCTGCCTGCTAGTCTTTCATGCCTGCAACCATTTATTTAAGCTGTTGCTGCAAATCATGCTGTTAACCTGTCATGAGAGGTTTTAACCTTCCTTCCCTTGTCAGTGGGAAATGCCTGGTGCAGATGGTCCTGCTGATGTGACAGTGAGAAATTAAACATCCAGTCAGGTCCTCTGGGCTCCTTCCCCAGCTTCTTCAAGGAGGGGCAGGACAGAAAATGAATGTAGTGATAATTGTCTACACCAGGGTGTTGCAAAGCCTAAGGAGGGGCTGTAAGGAGTTCAGGGAACATGAGCTGGTTGGAAATGCATCCCAAATGCCTCTGTGCTGTTACCAGGGCAAATAATTCCTCTCCCTCCCGCTGGCCTGCCAGCACCAGCAGCTCCAGGGCTCAGCCCTCCAGCCCGACGTTCCCTTGCATTGGTCAGACCGTGCTGAGCTGGGTTTAATGCAGGTGGGCAAACCACACGACCCAAACCCGCTGCCCAGGGAGAGTTCAGTCGTGCAGGGACATCGGTTTCGGAGCTAAAGCCGTGTGCAGCAAAGGAAATGTCCTGGCTCTAGAACAAATCCTCGAAGAACACTGAGAACTCACCTCAGCAGGGATTATTTCTTACTCTCAGGCATGTGTTTACTGTAAAAGAGAAAGATCTCAGGTCCTTAAACCTACAAATGCTAATTAGCATCACCATATAATTTTCTAGCAGTTTTCATTAATGTGTCATTAGACGAAGTCTGCCAGCTCCTATAATCCTCATTTTTCTTGTCTCTCAGCACTAACAGTCCATATCACAGCATGACCTCTTCCCTGCTATTTTGGGTGGTTCTTTTCCAGACAAATGCCTTATTTTCTCTGTATTTGATACTGGAGGTCAAGTGAATCCTCTCTGCCTTTTATTGCACAAGAACAGAGGCAGGATTGTAACACAGCCAGTGCAAATGTGTGCCTAAAAATAAACCAGTGGATGGTCTCCAACTTCAAATACAAAAAGAGTATTTGTAGAGGTCTCTCTTTGTTGCGTGACCGCATTTCAGATCACTGAGGAGACACTTCAAAGTTCGGCTCACAAACGGCTCGTGGTTTAATCCTCCCCGCCTAACAAAGGCGACTCTTTGACTGGATCCGTGGTCGGCTGCCACACTGAGCCCTTGGAGCTGGCAGCAGGTCCCTCCAGAGTGGATCATCCCTGGAGCAGGGGCAGTGCCTCCCACCCTGGCCACGGGCCGGGGCTCCAGAGGGACAGGCAGGCCCACAGCCCTCCTCCCACCTCCGCTGGAAACAATTCAACAGCGGCAAGAGGGGCCAGAGCTCGCAGAACACTTCAGTGACACCGTTTGGCACCAATTAAGAATAGCAGAGAGGTGGCACTTCAGGCAGGGAAGGGGTTAACCAACTAAAGGGCAATTTTCGGGGGAGAAGTTGGAGTTCATTGTTCCAGGCTCTCTGTGGATTTCTTTTTTGTCCTTTCATCTCTGACTCTGGGTTCTCATCACAAAAGGGGTTGCTAGTCCTTCCTCTTTCTGTTTTCACTGGGCCTGTGAGCCTCTCAGGGCACGGCCTGTGCCTTCACCTGTGAGCAGGAGCACAGAGGGAAAGCTGTGCTGGGAGGGAACTATAAATAGAGAGCCTGGCCAGCCCTGTGGCATCCGTGCTGCTATAATTGCCCGCTCTGCACTCCCGTGACAAGCCTTGCTTCAGCTGCCAGGGCAAGGAGGAACTGCAGAGTGTCTCCACAGCCAGTCCCAGTGCTGGACCTGCCCATGGAGCTCTGCTTTGGGCCCAGTTCTCCCTCTGCCTCTGGGAGTTCTGCTTTCCCTGTGTGTGAGTGGCCGTTCCTGGCATCTGCCCAGTGGGACTCGGGCAGTTCAGTTTCAGAAGCTGCTTTGTGGAGGGCTCGTGGTCCAACTCGTGCCTCAGCACCACACTTGTTTATTTTGCCTTTTGCCCCTTGCGGAGTGTTTGTGTCACTCCTGATGTCACTGTGTGGTTTCGTTGCTATGTGCTCACACGAGGGATTAAATGAGTCACGGGGTAAAAGTGACCCAAGCCCATCCTTCCTCTCTGAGGATGTTCTTTGGGAAGGACTTGCGAGTTAAACCAGGGACTGTGTCTCTGCTCCCTTCTCTGCTGAGGGATGAGTAAGCAGCCACGAGGCGCTGCTGCCTGTGCTTTGCAGAGCAAAGGACCTTCCCTTGAACTCCCGGTGCAGGTGGCTTAAGAAAACCGCTTTTATTCTGTGCTATAAAATTCCCCAAATGGACTTCAAAATGATTTTGTGCACCATGTCCACCCCATTTTGGAAGTAGTTTAAGTGGGAACGAGTTGCTCTGGTCCTGCTTATCCACGTCTGTCCACAGCAGCTGCTCTTTATTGCCAGAGCTTTGAACGGCCACACTTGACACAAGGTGACAAATCCCAGCTTGGAGACCATCCCTGCAGATGCCTCAGGCTTCATCTGATGGGGAGAAGATCTAATGCAACAGAACTCCAGGGTGAGTGTGCCCAGGAGAGCAAAACCATCGGGAGCCGTCAGCCCCGGGCTCCCGCCGTGCCTCTGCTGCTGCCACGACACCTCAGAGCCAGGAGATGTGGCTCCAGTGACTCAGCATTTCGACAAGGAGAGCCTGGCAGGAGAAGAGACCAGGGAGGACAAATGCGCCCTGCTTTCCTGGCCCCCTCCTGCTCCCACTCTTCCCAGGATTTAAGGGCTCTCGGCTCATTTCAGGGGCTGTGCTTTCGGGAAGCAGACTGGGGATGAACTCGGAGAGGTGACTAAGCCCATCTCCTCCTCCTCCTGTCAAACACAGGCTCTGCCCCTGACTCAGCAAGTGAAATCTCATTTCTTTGGTACAGCCCTGAGGTACCAGACAGAACAGCATCAAGAAAATTGCCTTCTCCTCCAGAGCACAGGCTGTCCAGCTGAGTTAGTGTCACTGGGAGCATTCTGTAGCACTCTCCCTGCCCTGTATTCCTGGCAGCTTGGGATGAATATCCCATGGCCAGCGTGGCTTGAGCAACGCTACAGGGAGAAGCAGAGGCACTTGTCCTGGGATGTTTGTACTGTGCTGGGTTGTTTGTACTGTGCAGGGTTGTTTGTACTCTCCTGGCTTGTTTGTACTCTCCTGCCTGCCACAACTTCGTCTCCACTTACAAAATATTTTGCAAACCCAAAGCTGAAGGAAGGTCCCCTCTCTCCAAAAGCTGCCAGCGGGGAAACCATCGTGAGAGGACCAGCAGGGATCCGACAGTTCTGCAGGCACGCAGATCTCCTCTCCCGCTCACCTACCGATTGGTTCACTGCGTGAATTCAGACCGCTGTCGCTTTGCAGGCGCTGCCGTTCCTCCCCCGCCATCGCAGGCACAGCTGGGGCTCTGCCGCGCGGGTCGCTGGCCGGAGCCTCCGTAACCTGAGCGCTTGGCCTGAGATCCTTGGACCAAAAGCTCTCTTTGCTACCGAGAGCACTTTGCACTAATTAAACTTCGTAAAATTCTTCCTGCCTCCATTTTGCAGATGACAAACCGGAGGGTTGAGCTTGGCTGACAGAGAAAGAGACACATTTTTTCTCTGTTCTGAGAAAGAAACACATTTTTTCTGACTCGATTTCCACCTGACATGAAGGGAACAGCAAGTCATGGCTGTCCCAGAGATAAATTCCTGTGGGTCGGGAGCCGGAGGTGTTTCCCACTGGGTGTTGTAGATGGCATTTTAACCAAGGGCTGCTCACACTTGCTTTCCTCCCCTCACAGAGCAGAAACCCAGGGCCTGCCCAGCTCTTCCCCTCAGTTGCCACTCCATATTCCAGAGGGAGAAGCAAAAAAATCGCTCTTGGTGAGCTGTTAACTTTTTTTTGCCTTATTTGGGGGAGTTTTCACTCACCTCCTAGGCTGCTGTTGAAATACCAGGGGTTTCATTTTTATTTTGTCTAATCCAGTGAAAGATATTCCTGTTATCCATACACAGGAGTGCTGGGCTCTTCTTAATTCCCAGAGTCCATCTGTGGGATTCACATAAAATATTGTTAATCTGATGCAAGGCAGGCTATTTATTTTTTCTTTTTTTTTATGTTGTAAAAACCAAACTCAAAACACACCAAGGAAACGAGATTGGAAGGGAGCTATGGATCCCAGACCCAAAGCAATTATAAATCACAGGATGGTTTGGGTCCGTTGGAAGGGACTATCTCATTCCACCCCCCTGCCAAGGGCGAGGATGCCATTCACTAAATACCATCCCTGGATGTGAGGTTTTGGTTTGGTCGTTTGGACATCCTGGGCTCAGGTCAATGATTCACATCCCAGCTGAGACAACACTTGGATTTTAAATGGAAATTTTGAGTAAGAGATGCCGGCCAAAAACATTTCAGCATTTAAATTTATGCCAGTAACGTCCATGCTGCATCTGAGGAAAACCCTGACCTGCAGTCCTTGTCTTCCCGTTTGATCCACACGGAGCCATGAAGAAACGACCAAAATAAAGCTGGGGAATGTCCTCAGTAAAGGTTCCTGGGACTGCTGCGATAGCGTGGTGTCCCTGGCTCTGGAGAAGGACACGCAGCCCGGGTGGGGGCTCGACCGTGCCCCGCAAAATCTCCTTGCAGAGACTTTCAGCTCCACGTGGGCACGATCTCGTCACAAAACCCCATCCCTGCTCATGGGCTGCGGCGGGGCTGGCAGAGCTCCCCCAGCTCCCAGGGCCCAGGTACCCGCTAATCGTTCCTACTGGGATCAGTTAACGCTGGAATATTTATCCTGCGGGATGCAAGCGACACGATCAGTGCAAAGAAAGGGAGGAACTGGGATCTCAGAAAGCCAGTCTTACAGGAATTATGGCCAGTTAGGGCAGTTCCAGGAGACATTTAGGTTTTGTATTTTTGATGGACAGGTATTTCACACTGGATGAAGTGGGAAGGGTGGCATAAGCCTTCTGCAGGGATTAATTGGATGCAGCAACACCTCACCCGTTCAGGTAAGTCCCCGAGTGAGCTTCGAGGAGCTCAGGAAATCTAGACAAGACGTAGGGTAGAGGAGAAAACAAAGGGAACGTGCCTCCTTTCGGATCTCAAAGGGCTGCACACCAAATGATTGATGACTGCTAATTTCTCCTGCTGCGCTGTCGTGAAGGACGTGCACATCCCATGGCTCCGATTCTTCCGGCTTTTTTATGGACCTGTGAATCACTCAGGCAGGGAGTGATTGAATGTTTAGATAAATACCTCGGGGTTCTTCGCTACATTTTAATAACACAAATGATATATGCCAACAATCCCAGTAAAATTATTTCTACTTCTGTAGCAGGACAGTGAAATGGCATAAAATGGGCTCTGGCTTCCTGAACAGGGGAAATGCCAGGGAATTTTCTTAAACTTTGCAGCATGGGAGGCCACCTGGAAGGGAATTTATCAATTTAAGAGGAAAAAGGGCTGTAAAAGGCTTTACTGGGCTTGAGCCCATGGTTCCGGGGGGTCTAGCTGTGTCAAATTCAATTCTTGGAACACCTTTATCATCCTTCCCCTGCTTGTCCTTGGGATTATCACGACCCTGAGGTCTTTATCTGTTACATTTCAATCTGACTGATGTGTTTTAACTCCCCTCCCGCAGATCTCTCGCTGCATTACCTGTATTTCCCTCTGCCATCTTTCACCTGGGGAGGGCGGGTTGGAAAACTGTAGCACTCAGAAATAAAATAAACGGAGCTGTGTCCCCGTCCCCGATTCTGAACACGGGGAGGCCTTGCAGGGAGACTGAGCACGCACGATCCCTCTTCCTGCACAAACTCCTGTCAACAGCAAAACTGCTGCAGCCTCAATCAATCTGGCACTACTAAAACGTCCCTCCCGTCACGGCCCCACGCTCCCCCACCCCGACAAACAAAGGCTTTTAACGTTTAAAAGCTGCACTAAAGCCTATGTCTGCGTTTGGGATAAGGCCAGGTATTGAATAATGCCAAGGGATCGATATCCATAATCAAGCGTTGTGCCTTAGCCCTGCCCTATACAGTTCTCCATATGTCTCATTGGAAAACCTTTTAGAAGCTTAACCAGGAGAGCATTGCAGTGAACGTGGAAAAAAATATGCCCAAGGATAAGCAAAAATGCTCCAGAGGCCTCGTGGGGTCTCTGGTCTTAAAGTAAGCTCCTGGGTTCTAATGGGATCAGATGAAACCCTCCTTATGGGGCAGCGGGAGGGAAGGGGTTGGACAGCTGGTGAACAAACACCCCGCCAACATTCCTGGTTGCCAAACACTGCGCAAACAGCAACGTTTAAAGCAAGGACCCGAAAGATCAACAGAGAATTGCGGGTCTGGGTGAAACTGCTCCAACGGGGTCCAATTAGTGCCAGTGGTTCGGGGAGCACTTTCCCATCGACCCGGGGCTGCACCTTCATCAAGTAACGGCAGGGCTGGGGGAGAAAGCCCAGCATGGGTCGGCATCTCCTCAAGGACAGCCAGGGTAAGGGAGCAGGGTGGGGTGTGAGGAGAGAGGGCAGGAATCGGCTGCAGGGGCTCGGCCCTGGCTGCCCAGAACAGCCCTGAGCAAGGGAAGCGCCCGCGAGCTGATGTGTCTGAGAACTGCACGTTCTGGAAAGGGCAGGACACAAATTAAAGCGAGTTAACGTTGTCAGAAGCCATTAGGAATGTCAGATGTTGCCGAGAGGGACGTGAGAGAGGCAGCGTCCAGCACTGGGTACCGCAGATGTCGGTGGTGCCTGAAAACATCCAGCTCTGTGGGCTGGGGGGGGGGAGATTTGTCACATTTGTGTCACATTTGTGTCACATTTGTCCTGGCCCCTACCAGAAAACTGGAAATCTCAGAAAACTGGGACTGTCGGACGAGGGTTGTGGATGTTGCGGAGGTGCCATCTTTTGGGGGACTCAGCTTAGCCTCCTCTAGTACAACGGGAGGTTTAGGTTGGACATCAGGAGGAATTTCTTCACATAAAGGGTGATTAGACATTGGAACGGGCTGCCCAGGGAGGTGGTGGAGTTATGAACCCTGGAGGTGTTTAAGGAATGACTGGATGTGGCACTCAGTGCTCCAGTCTGGTTGGGATGGTGGTGATTGGTCACAGGCTGGACTCAACCTCAGAGGTCTTTTCCAACCTAAATG
Organism: Mohoua ochrocephala; assembly: GCA_013398855.1. Classification (NCBI taxonomy): domain Eukaryota; kingdom Metazoa; phylum Chordata; class Aves; order Passeriformes; family Acanthizidae; genus Mohoua; species Mohoua ochrocephala. Next base: position 66,833 of record VZTA01018812.1, on the reverse strand, counting down.
ATTCTGTGACTCTTTTGTTCCTCCCTAAACTCACTCTCCTATTGTAGAAGTTGGATCTTTCCTAAAAGATAGTAATTTAAAAAAAAAAAACAAATCCAAAAAGAAACCCCAAAGCAAAGCCCCAAGAGGGCCAGGGCTGGGGGCACCAGGCGAGCACTGGAGAGGGACCCCCAGATGAGGGGCCCAAAGGGCTTTATTTGGGGACCTCATCAATGTCCATCAGTATCTGCAGGGAGGTGTCAGAGATGGAGCAGGCTCTGCTCCCCAGGGCCCAGCAGTGGGACAAGAGGCAGCGGGCAGAAACTGATGCACGGAAAGTTCCACCTCAACATGAGGAAGAACTTTCCCGTGTGGGTGACCAAGCACCGATTCCTAGAATCAAAACAATAGAATAACATAATCTCCTGAGTTGGAAGGGACCCATCAGAACCATTGATCCAGCTCCCAGCCCTGCACAGGACATCCCAACAATCCCACCATGTTCCTGAGAGCATTGTCCCAACACTCCTGGAGCTCTGGCATCCCTGGGGCCGGGACCATTCCCTGCAGAGCCTGTTCAGTGCTCCACTGCCCAGAGAGGCTGTGGAGTCTCCCTCAGCGGGGACATTCCAGACCCGTCTGGACACAGTCCTGGGCCATGTGCTCTGAGATGCCCCTGCCTGAGCAGGGAGCTTGGACCAGATGCTCCACTGCGGTCCCTTCAACTTGACCCACCCCGTGACTCTGCGATTTGTGTCTTTCCTGGACAAACCGTTGCCGTGTCCCTGCAGCTGGAGGTTTCTCCCCCAGGGAACACGAGGCTGCTTCCCCCGCCGAGCGCCGGGGCCGCCATGGCGG
>VZTA01018812.1:9861-65593 GCA_013398855.1 Mohoua ochrocephala | reverse complement strand
CCGCGGTTCACCTTGGCCGCGCGGCTCCCGCGCCGTCCGCATCTCTCCTCTCCTCCTCTCCCTTTTATTTCGCATTTGTGGGTTAAATAAACCCTTCCCTGTGCTCCGTGCCGGCGTCTTCTGGCTCGGCATCATCTCCCGGGGATGGGGAAGGGGCGCGGGGGGATGCCCGGGGTGGCACCTGCGGCGGGGTCACCTGCCCGGCGAGCAGGACCAGGCGGGCGTCCATCCCCGGGGTGGGCTCTTCTCTCTGTACCGCTGAGGTAATTATTTTTTAAATTTTTTTTTCCCTTTAATCTGAAACAAAATGGGAGGCAGAGCCGTAAGCTTGCAGATGGGATGGAGAAATGCAGGTTAATTCTCCCCTGGTCCTGAAGGGGTGGCCTCGCTCTTTCCTGATCCCGTTCTCGTGATACGCTTTAAAGCTTTTTTCCTCCTCCTTTTTAGATTATTTATTTGCCTTTTTTTTTTCTTTTTCAGTGCACATCGAGGCAGTAAATATTTCAGTTTTCTGATTTTAACTTGCAAGCCCCGTTCGATATCGTGTGTGGTTTTCTTTTGTTTTAAGGTACATTTTGGGTAGAAAGAAGTGATGTAGGTAGCGCAGAAAAATGCCCGAACAAAGCTTGTTGCAAGCCTATTAGGTTTCCTAGAAAAAGGACTAACCGCTATCATCCATTCCTGTTAGTGACTTTTGCCTTTTTCCATGAAAGCTGAGAATAGGGCAGAGGCTTTACAATTTTATTCCCGTCCCTTCATTTTGGAGCCGTCGTTGTTATTTTGTACACTGGGAAGAGCAGCCCTTGAGGCAGTTTGGGGCTCCCCTCTCCAGGTGAGTGCGGGCTGGGCTGACCCCAAAGGCAGCAGCAGAGCCAGTGGAAGATTCTGGCAGGGAAGGGAAATCCCCAGAGGTGTTAAAGACAAGGTAAAGACCCGGCCTGTTAATTTTTTCCGCCTTGTCATTTCCCACATGCAGCCGACTCTTGGTGCGAGTTCAGCGCCAGGTAAATGCCAGGCTCCCTGTTGCTGATGAGCTTTATTTTTCAATAAAAACACCAAATGCTCTGTATTAACAGGGATCTTAATATGTCTGTGTGTCCTCGCTGCTGCGTAGTGCTGCCAGTCTTGAGCAAGCTTTAAATTACCCAGTTTAAGCTCAAAAAAGCTGGTTTGGGTAGTGTTTTTACTGGCAGGTGGAGTTCGATGCAGGCTGTAAAACGAAGTGGAGAAGCAGAACAAATGCTGGAGTGGTGAGCTGCTGATGGGCTGCGCAGTGCCAGAGCCGGGCTTAACTGCACACCTTGGTCTGCCAGGTGATTTCGGTGTAGATAAAGGATTATTGCAACAAGTAGTTCAGGTTAGCAAACTGGAAAACAATCCTTGAGATATGTAGAACAATTGGATTAGTAGTTGATGAGCTCTTGCACCCCTACTCCTCGCTCCCAGTCACGATCCAGATAGCTTGAAATTAGAGCAGTGTTAACATGGAGATGCACTGAAACAAATTCAACCTTGGGCTAGTGAGGAGGTTAAACAAGCCCTGAGATTTTTATCATGGGTTTAAACATCCATCTTTAGTAAAGATGCGAAGAGGACTTGAAAATGTCTTGTCAGAGCCCTGGGGACAAGAGGAGTTCGTGCTGGGGTTCTCAAGGGTGGGTTGTGCTCCTGCCGTGCCTTAACGGGCCGAATTCGCATGGTTTAAGATCCATCCCAGTGTGTCACTGGGCTGTAAGCCCTGCCCTGAGCCAGGCTTAGCTTTGCTGAACTCTCTGGAAGCACACGGCTCTCAGGAGATGGAAGGAGCAGGATGGGAATCGGGTTCTCAGAGCACGGGCCTGTTGCTCCTTCGGCATTTTCAGCTTGGAAACAAATTGGAAGGAGAAGCAGCTTCTCAAACAGCGGGAGGATTTGGGCTGCGGGTTGATGGGTGTTTCCTTGGGTGACAGCAGCAACTTAAGCAGCTCCCATCCCTCATCCCTCCCAGCCTGGCAGTGTTCCCTGGGTGCTGGGACCCCGGAGGGATGGCAGCTCAGTCAGGGGTTAGCCCACAAAAGCCTGGTGTTTCTGTGGTACCAGATCCGTTTGGGGAATTTTTGTGCTCTTAGCCCCCTCCCTGAGCCCAGGTAGACCCGAGTGTACCTCTGTGAGGCCGTACTGCGTGGTGTGTGGGTGTACGGCTTTTTAAAGCTTGGTAGTAGGAGAATTTCTGTCTTGTGAAGTCCAGTCTAACAGGGAGTTGAATTCCAGTGGAGAAATAGAGATAATTTCTTTGTTGGTATTACTTGGTCGGAGACTTCTTCGGGGGAAGCTTGAGATAATGGCAGCGTTTGAGGATTGGTTTTTTCCTAACAGAAAACTTTGTGGATTTCCCCCACATGCACTTCCTATTTCAAATGGTTTTTAAAATTAAACTAGGTAGAGTTTTTTGTCTTTGGTTCTGTCAGTATGTTTGGGGTTTTATTTCTTCCTGGTATAGCCAAATCTGCCAACTTCCTCTGTAGGATGGACTGTCCCGTGGGGCCCCGACCTGGCTTTGTTGTGTTGAGTAAGTTGATTGGAGACCACTGAAAGGAAAATGGGTGAAACTTCAGGCATTGTCGGTATGGATTCCTCCAGAAGTGGCTGCTAAGCTGCTCTCAGGGCAGGTCTGAACTGCAGCGATTAAACTTTTAAACTTCTCCTGCTGCCAGAGGGCAGGGGAAGGCAGCAGGCACACCCTGGGAGCTGTTCCCGCCGCGAACTGGTGTCCCATGCAAGGTGATATTTGGAAGGTGATAGAATCCTGGAATGGTTTGGGTTGGAAGGGACCTCAAAGGCCACCCAGTGCCACCCCTGCCACGGGCAAGGACGCTTCCCACTGTCCCAGGTTGCTCCAAGCCCCATCCAGGCTGGCCTTGGATACTTCCAGGGATCCAGGGGCAGCCCCGGCTGCTCTGGGCACCCTGTGCCAGGGCCTCCCCACCCTCACAGGGAAGGATTTCTTCCTGAGACCTTGTTCTGCTGTAGCTGCTCCTGTCAATGTCTTTGTGTGAACCATGTAAGAAATCTCAAGCCCCAGAAGTTTCTGTAGGGCCATTTCTTCAATAGATTTATTTCACTTTCAAACACTTCTTTATGTGTTTATCCTTACAGAAGAAAATGCAGATGGCTGCACACAACCCTTCTACTTCCATTGGAGCTGATGGTTTATAGGTTGCTGGAAAATCTATTTATATCAAGTGTTATTTATGAAGCCTCAGTGGTCATGACGTGGCCTGACAACAGTTACAGTGGAGGTTATTTTACTTAAAAGCTGCAGGAAGGCAATATTGACAGTCAGGATGAGTAAGAGACGTGCATCCTGATGTAGTGAAGGCAGGAATAAAATAAATCATTACAAATGAAAGTTCTTGCTGTGTTCTCCAGCCTTCCCGGGGGTGAAGTGTGTTCAGACACTGCCAGCTTCGTGGGGTGCACTAAATATTTCTGTCAGTACTTGGGAGCACATTTGCTTTATGGGCAAATGTTTTTAGTTGTTATGAGCTGTCTCAGGACAGGCTTTCTTTGATGGCAGGAAAGAAATCTGATGATATTTGGCTGTTTTCAGGTTATGGGAGGGAAATGTTTGCTGTCTGAATGTTTTTCTATTGGAGATGAATCTAAATGGGGATTTCTTGCCATGGTAATTTGGCCACGAAAGGAGCAGAGCTACTTCCTTGCAAAGGCGGTTGGGGTGTTGAGACATCGCTGGCACTTGGTGGGGAAAGGGAGGAGGAGGAGGAGGGAGAACTGGACTTGTAGTTCGGAAGTCTCCCGCTGTAATTTTATTCCTTGCGCTCGGCATTAACCTTGGCCGTTTCTGTTGCCAAAGAGCGGTGGGAACGTGCGTGGCACCGGGAGCGCCGCGTGCCTGGCGGTGCGCGCCGGGACTCCCTGGTCCGGGCGCGCTTCTCCAGAGGGCTGAGGAGCCGAGCTCGTGGTCCCCAATGTTGTCATCGGCCCCGTCAGTAGTGAGTCACCCTCGCCTTGGGAGCTGTGACTCTTCCCTTGGCTGCTTTGGGCTGTTGGGCTTTGAGAGCCCCGGGATGGTTTTGGGAAGGATGAATCGGCCGCCGGGTCCCAGGCAGGCTGTGCCCAGGGAGTCCCTAAGCACCGGCTTTGGGTGGCTCCCTCTTGTGTTGTGGGATTGGATTGAAAGGCTCTCTGTTCCCATCCCACAGCTCCGTGTGATTGTTTGCTGAGGAATGGCTGGGCTTGAGGTAACTGTAAAACTGGTGTTTTAATGAGTGTATCATTAGAAATTCAATGACCTGAATCTCCCTGTGTCTCAGTTCTCAGGCCAGAAAATGCAAGTGCTGGGCGAGGAGGGGACAGAGGCAGGGCGTGCGCTTACGTCCAAGTGTCTGCCCTTACTTATTTTATTTTAATATTACTTTAAAATAGCAGCTTCAAGAGAGAATAAACTTTATCCTATTTCGGTGAGAGAGAGATTCCAGAATTCCTTCTCGACACATTCAGGCAACCAGAATATTTTATTCTTCCCCCAAAGCCTACATTACTAGGCAGTAATAAATCGATGTGTAAGAGTGTCCCGGGCACCTTGGCGTGGCTGGATTTTAGCTGTGTATTTTGGAGACTGATGCATCTCTGTCCTCTGAGCCAGGAATGTTTTGATCTTGGACTTGCGTCAGCAGAATGCCTGAGAAAACAAGCTTTGTCTGATAGTTGTATTTTTAGGAGCAGAGGAGTCCAGTTGTTGCGGTGGAGGAGCTGAGTCCCTCACAGTACCTGGGAGTATCTGAACTTTCCAGCTCTGCGTGCTCTGAAATCGACTGACCTGGTTTATGTGTGTTTGGGTTAAACCAGCACGTGCCCTTTCTGATAAAAGGGACTGTTTGAATTTGTCACCCACTTTATGCTCACTTTAGAGTAAAACTGCCTGAAGAATGGGCCTCAAATGAGGACAATGGTGAAGGAGGGATTGACTCACCATTATTTGGTTTTGACTGTTTGGAAATGTCGTGACTCACCCAACTGATTCTGAATTTGATTTCGAATGGCTCCATGTACCCCAGTTTGTTGTCTGAATTTATTTTTAAATCGAACTGTTGCAGGGCTCGTGCCATCCCAGCAGTTGGCTGAAGCATTTTGGGAATGCATGGTAGTGGGAAAGTGAAAAGCAATTTCAGGGGGGCTTATGCACTTACATTCCTGGGCATTAACCTCGGGTGTGAGCTTTGAGTAGTTTGGGCTCTCAATGGAGCGGCACATTTTAATTGGCTTCCCTCCTGTTTTGCATGGCCGTGAAACGGCAGCCCAGGGCAATAATGTCGATTTTAGTGGTTTGCTGGCTGTTACACACTTGTGAGATTGTAAAAGTTAACAGAACAAAGTGCAGCTTTAATGGGAAGGCGCCTTAAACACTAATGCACTTGGCCGTGTTTATGTGCTGAGGTGGTTAATGTGCCTTCGGCGAATTCATCCCGCTCTCCCAGCCCTCTGCAAGTCCGGTTGATCCGCTGCTAGCAATGGGAAGGAAATGCTGGAAGTCTTTGACCACCGAGCCCAGCTTTGCTGAGCACCCTCTTTGCTAGCCCAGAAGCCACCATCTGAAGGGTTTCCTATTTTTCTGACCTTACTCCTTTTATCACTTACCTGGATCGTCTCGAATTTCAGCCTGAAGCTCAGAGGTGCTGCTGCCTTGTGCTTTTAACGGGAATTGTGTGTAAATGTTCTTAGCAGCATTCAAGGTCACGGAGAGGATCTCATAAAACAGGCACGTGACTCCGTGTCATGACTTTCACTTTTTATTTAGGAGCTTGGAAGGGAAATAAAATGCTGCACCGCAAAGTTAGCAACCTTTTATTTTGTGTGCTGATTGAAATGAAGCTGTCTCCGAGCTATTAGCACTGTGTGGACTGTGCTGTGGGAAGGTTTGAATTGTCACTGAGTCTTTGAATCCCTGTGACAGGAAAAAAACTAATTTTGCTCTGTTTATTACTTGTGCTCTGTGTGGAGAATCCTGTCTTCAGACCCTCACCGTACCCAAGCGAAGGAAACACGTCCTTGTTTTGGCAGGCTCTAAAAGCACCAGCTCTTCACAGGTTGCAGCAGCTTTTTTCCCCCTCTCTTTTTCATTTTTTGTACAGACTTAATTGTTTCTGAAAGTTAACTAAATCTTCCTGATGCAAGAAGCATTTGCTTGGTCATATTTTAACAGATTGGGTTTTTCGATAAAAGCTGACAGATTATGGTTTCCTGATGAACATTTTGTTGTATAAAGACCAAACCTAAGGAGTAATTTGGATTCAGACTGACAAGAAAGAAATTGGAGCTGCAGGTCCCTGTTCTGTAGGCTCAGAGTGCAAGAAATAATTGCTGTATTCTCACACTGTTCTGTGTCCTTTCATCTATGGGAACAATAATTACAGTTACCAGTAATTTGCTGATATTGGATGTATTTGCATGGGTGCCATTTAATTTTGTGTGTGGAATTTTGGGAGGTTGTGCTGAGCAGAATCATTATTGCCAATATAATTTCACAGGGCTCTGGGCTGCTTTATTCAGCCTGTTGGACACTTGTTATTTGTAATCTATTTCAGCTCACTGATAGATGCTTTTAAAGCTCAAACAAAACAAAAAAAAAAGCCACGGATGGACGAGAGAGAGGATTTGGGGTTTTTTTAATAGCCAAGTGTTGGGGGTTTGTTGTAGTCCTGTCAGATGTTTTCCTTGTCCATCTGTCCTGTTGGCAAATAGCAGGAAAGGCGAAGGATGGAAGGCTGAGCTCTTTTGGAGTCGTGATCCTCCTCATAAAAACATGATCTGAAAAGCCCCTCCTGCAGCAGGGGAAGAGCTGCTGGTCCCTGTAAACATCTCCTGCTAATGAGCTGCTCTGCTTTGGAGGGGATCAAACACATCTAATGCTTTTCATGGAGATGCCTAATCAGGCACAATAGAACCAAGCAAAGCTGTCAATTAAACCTTCTATTAAATTTCTCACTATAAATGAGCCTGAACCCACAGCACTGTCTGAGCTCCCCTCCGTGGCTGTTGGGATTTGGTAAAGATTTTGTGATCAGTATTAGCCCAGTTTTGGAACTCACTTAGGTACACTCCATCTGCATTGGTCTTTTCTCCTAATTATTCAAAGGGCAAAATGTGTGCTGAAGTGCTGTTCCTTCAGATAGCAGCAGCTAAGAAGTCTTGCATTTATCTGATGCCAATTAAGTAAGAATAATTGAGATTATTTTGTTAAAAGCAGTGCTAAAACACATCTGCCAAAGAGCCCCGAAGATGAAGCAGCCAGTAAGGTACAATATTAAACCCACAGTATATTGGTTAAGAAAGGATTGGTTTACTGGCAGAAATCACGAAGAAGTATTTTACTAAATTTTGCCAAAATACTTTTTTTCAAAGTCTTGCCAAAACCAAAAAGTTTTCCTTCAATAACCTATAGTTGGTATAAATATTATTGTAAGTAATGTGAACTCTGAAAATATTATAATTCTTTGTGCTTTTCCTGAGCAGCCAGTTGGGTGTTAAACTGGCTGTTCCGTTTCTGTCCCTTCAGTTGGAGAAGCCACTTAACCTTCTTTAACAGTTCTGTTGCTTGCAGGGATATTTAATGCATTAATATCTATTTAATGCATTCTTAATTACCCGACTACCCAGGGAGGAAAACCTTCAGAGCCGTTGCAGTAAGTGACATCCCCCGTCTATCTCTGCATGGTGACGCGGTGTGTGACGCAGGGCTGAGGTGGCAGCTGGGCTCCACCGGCTCCTGCTCCCCTCCTGCTCCCCGGGCTGTCCCTGTGGGTTCAGAGGATGGACGTTTGTGAGGAGCTCGATGCCCGTGGCTGGGCAGGAGCCACTTTCACCTGAGCCTGCCCGAAACGGGAGCACGGGGAGTCACCCAGCAAGCCTGGCTAAACACAGGCCTGCTCCAGAAACGCTTCCAGGCTTGTTGTGAAATTAATAAATTAGCAATTGGTTGGCTTAACGTGTGGGAATCAAACCCAGGGCTGCTTACAGTTGTTTGGTGTGTGGGCAGGGAGTAAGGAGTGCTGGTTTGGCTTAAAAATCATTAATGGCAATAATGATTTAATTTTTCCCCAGTGGCTGTGGGGAACCAAGCTGTGCTTGGTGACCAAAGCTCCCGGGGCAAACCGTTGGGCACCAGTTGTTGGTAGGAATATTAGCATCTATTATTGCTAATATAATGAATAATAGCAGCTGTTCTTGCTCTGTGACACCGAGAGATGATCTGCTTGTGCCCTGCCTTTTGCCAGCTCCAGCAGGAGCCTTCTCCTGCTGCTTTGGGTTTGGCTCCAGGTCAGGACCTGGGGGCTCCAAAGCCCGGTGTGGTGCCAAAGCCTGCCCAGGACCTGGGGGCTCCAAAGCCCGGTGTGGTGCCAAAGCCTGCCCAGGACCTGGGGGCTCCAAAGCCCGGTGTGGTGCCAGCCTGCCCAGGATCTGGGGGCTCCAAAGCCCGGTGTGGTGCCAGCCTGCCCAGGATCTGGGGGCTCCAAAGCCCGGTGTGGTGCCAGCCCACCCTGGGAAGGGGTCAGAGCAGCTGTGCCAGGATTGCACTCGCAGCAGTCCTGGAGCCAGAGGACACCTGTCCTGCAGCACCGGGGGTCCTGGGAGCACAGCAAAGACTCCTGCACACCGAGAGTCACGCTGGCTCTCCCCCTCTGCAGCCTTGGAACGTTTCCTCTGTAAGTGGTATAAATTCGCTGATTATTCCCAGGAAAGATTTTGAAGTAATCTCGAAGGAGCGAAAGGTCACTGAGCAAGAAGGGCATAACTCTCCCAACTGGATAATTAAAAAGAAAATTAAAAAGTGTGCTAAGTTGGGATTGACTTGTGGCCATGCTTTGAAGATTAAAAGGGCTTTTTTCATTTCGGATGCGGGAGGTTGGGATTGGTGGGAGGAGGAGTTGTGGCTGCCGGAGCAGTTGGGCTGCGAATTACTGAGCTGTGAACGAGGTCCCAGGACCACTGACCAAAACTATGGATATCTGCTCTTTTCCCCCCACTTTTTAAAACATTTAGTCTCGCAGCTGGAGTTTTCAGCCTGGCTGCTCACTGTGTGATGCAGGGAGATTTTTAGGCATCCAAGCAAATGACATATTGAATGAAAAACTATATAAATGATTTTGGATAGCAATGTTTTGCCTTTAGAAAATAAAAATAACAGCAGCTTCAGCTAAAGGTTGGAACTTTCCATGTTCTTCACGCAGCCTGCTGGATTTTTCTGTGCAGGAGTTTAGCTCACACTTTTGAAACTATTAGCAGTCACAAAAATAGAAAAAGCTAAAATACGAGTGTGCAAACTAACTGGTAACAGCAGTGGAAGGTTCCCAGCCCGTGGCAGGGGGTTGGAACTAGATCATTCCATGACTCTGTAAAATAATGCCAAGTAATACAAAAAAAAAAAATAATCACAAAATCACATCTTGAGCAGATAAGAGCAGAGTTTGACGGTGTTTCCCTGGGCATGGAACGCGGAATGCTTCGGGTTGGGAGGGACCTCAAAACCCATCCAGTGCCACCCCCTGCCGTGGGCAGGGACACCTCCCACTATCCCAGGCTGCTCCGAGCCCCGTCCAGCCTGGCCTTGGGCACTGCCAGGGGTGGGGATTCCGGGAATACATAAAGGTAATGATGTGTTAAGGGTAAGCACCTCTCAGGGGCGGGGATCTGGGAATGCATGAAGGTAATGATGCCTTAAGGGTAAGCACATCTCACCATGCTCTGTTGCCCGGGACACAGCCTTTGCTTGTGTCTTTTCTTGAGCTTTTGCCTTTAATTACAGGAATACCTGGAGCTCCGGGAAAGACGTAGGAGTGTGACTTAGCTTATGAACGCAGTGAATGCAATGACAGGTCCCAAAAAGCACATTCCTTCTCCATTAATTTTGGAAGTGCTTTGATCTGTGCCTGTGGAGTGTAGGGCTTTGGCTTCACTATTCTTTTGCTGTTCTTTCTTGAAAATGATTCCTTATTTCTTGCCCAGAAATCAGCCACAGGTATTTTTAAGGGCACTTCCATCTTGTAATTACTTTTTTACATAGAACTCTGTGTCTGCTCTGATGTACATCTCAGACCCTGGGTTTTTCTTACAAGTATTTAAAAATACACAGTTGCAGGAAAAGTTCTAATAAACACCATAGTAGTATGGGCTGTAGCTGAATTAGGGATTTAAGAACAGCAGTTGGCCACGAAGCATTGCATTCTCCAGCTGGACATGAGGAATTCACCCGCCACGGATTGCCCCGAGGTGTCCTTTCTCTAGGAAGGGTGGTGGGTTCAGTCAGGTGCAAGGGGGACGCTGTCAGCAGGAGCCAGGACTGGGCATCGCTCCCTGAATTAACTGGGAAGCTTTCAGAGCAATTACAGTAATTCTTGGTGTCGATTTGAGTCAGCATTAGGGCAGAGCCGTAGATGTTTTCGTATTACAGCAGATCTTCTGGTAAGTGCTTTTTCAAGGAATTCATAATTCAATGAATTATAAACGTCACTCTAAGATCAAACTTAATAGCTGAGTCTTTCTGCTGTTCCCAGTTGTGGGTGGAAGTGGATCTATTTATTGTACTCGTGTGTGATGCTATTTTCTGTGTTTGCTGTATTATGTTAAGTGTGTTCTGGAGGATGTTCATGGGAGGCTGCTGATTAAATAAGCTGATGTAAAAGATTACATATTTGCTGTGGCTTTGGGAGGAAGAATACTTAAATTAGGAGATCGCTACAAAAATGTGGTGAGGAGGCTCATTGAGCTGTCAGAAATGAGGCCTCCCCCACCTCACCCTCCGGATGAAACAGGATGTTCTTGCAGGGAAGCTGTGCCTCTCCCTGACAGCACTGCTGGCACTGAGTGACTGCATCACTCTTGCCTTTTGGGTGTTTTTCTTGTTCTTACTTGGAGGTTCAAAGGAGGGATTTGGTTACCAGGTGTTTGCAGCCCGAGTCACGTTGCTGTCATTTTGGTGATGGGACATAACCATTGCGTGCCACCCCTGTGCGGTGGGAATAGGGGACTTCAGAGAAGGATTTTATCCTGCCCGAGTGCTGCAAAACTGTAGAGAATATCCTCAGAGTAAATATTCCAACTCGGAGCACTGTCAGTCGTTTACCAATGTGTGTCCAAGAGCAAACAGAATTTGGCTGGAGCGCTCAGAAGTGTTGGTTCATCCTTAGACCGAACACGGAGTGTCTGAGAAGAAGGCAGAAAATTGGATTTTCTCACAATAATCAAAGCGAACTCCTCCTAGGAGTAACATTTCCAAGCAGTAGAAATGCTTCCACCAGTTTGCATTTCAGATATTAAGCAGGTAATAAAAATGACGAGTGGCTGTGTTGGATCATCACGACAAAGCTCCCTGCGCTGAAGCAGAGCGAGATAAATCCTCTGCCACGATTCCCCTCCCACCAATAAAGTGCAGCCATACACAGAGCTCTCAGCTGTTTGTTCCCACCTGACTTCCACAGCATTTTGGAACTCGAAGCTGCGCTGTGAAACATTCCAATGCTTGAGCCAGGGGAGTTACATTGGAATTAGCATTCCCCTGGAGTGTGGCAGTGATTCTGGTACCTGCTCACTGCAGGGAATTGTAACCCGACAACCCGCGCTTGGATCTGTCCCGACACCAATCCTGGGAGCTGGCATTGAAGTGGAGGTACCCAAATTAGTAGATGGTTTATTTGGATTGAGTGTAAATGCGAAGTAATCAGAAATAAATTGTTCAAATGTTGAAATTCCCCACTCACCGGTGATGAATTTTGGAGCGATTAGTTTTAATTGCAAGGTAAATAGACAAGTCTTTAATTGGATACTTAAGAATTTTAATTGCATTGAACTCAATTATACTTTGAACTGTGATATTCAGGGCAAGAAGTATTTGAGTCCCTGGCATTGTTTAATCCAACTATTACAAAAAATTCTGGACATTGGAATAAAAAAGCAAATGGCTTATTTCTCTCAAAACCTAAAGTTTTCCTCTTGCCGTTGATCGCTTAGTCCTGTAGCTCCCTGTGAGCACATCAAGTGCCTTGAATCTAAAACAATTTCCAGCACGTTCCTTAGAAGTGTCATAGATCAGCGATCTTCAGCCAGTCTGGGTACAGCAGTTGGTATTTTGTGGTCTTGGTGATGTTTGTGTTAAGGGCTCTTAAGATTTCTTTGTGTTGAAATTAAGATATCTGTGTTTGTGAAAACATTTGGAATTCGAAAGGAAAGAGGAAAGGAAAGAATCTAATAATTGGAAAAGGAGCAAATGGAGGGGGAAACTTTTCAACATCTGTTTGCAGTGGGGATTAAACGCTGGAACATCCTGTGGGTTTGTGTGCGCACACGTTGCACAAAGGAGTCGGTGGAGATCCTTGGATCGCTTCCATGGATCCGAGCGAGGGATGAATAAGGAGCGTTGCACGGGACAGGCGTCAGCTTTCAATTAACCGTGCCCTGCTCAGGCGTTGGCTCTTTGATGCCGCAGCGAGCACACGCCGAGCCCGGAGCTGCGGGCGCAGGAGGCGGCGGCGGGCGGCGGATTCCGACTTGCGGGAGGCTGCCGGGGCTCCCGGAGCCGGGGGGGCTGGATGGAGCCACTGCCTCCACACACTGGGGTGCAGAAAGGGCATTTCAGGTGCAGTGAGTTCATCTTTGTGCCCTCGAGCTCCACTCTCTTGGCCCGCTCTCCGAGGCGTGGAGTCACTGCCGGTAAATCCGGGCAGGAGCTGCTCACTGGGTGCTGCTTTGTTCTGGTTCTGGCTTCAGTACCGGTTGTAGGGTGATGGTGCCTCATTAACAGCTCGGAAAGGGAAGTGGGGCATAGGGATGGTGTAACTCGGTGGCAGCTCGAGGCGGGGGCTGTGATGTGACAAATTACAAAGCGATGTTCAGGACTGTAAGGGCAGCCTTAGGCTGGGCTGTGCTCCCACTGAAAGGGAGTGGGGCAAGGAGATCTGTGGGAAGAACAATAGAATTGTTTAGGTTGGAAAAGACCTTTAAGATTAAGTCCAACCATTAAGCCAGCATTGCCACTTCCACCACTAAACCATGCCCTGAATGCCACATCTACATGGCTTTTAAACACCTCCGGGGGTGGGGACTCACCCACTTCCCTGAGCAGCCTGTTCCAGTGCTTGGCAACCCTTTATTTATTTCTTGTTGGTTTTGTTGTTGCTTCAAGTCTTTCACTTCTTCTCCTGCGTCCCTTTCCATCTCACTTTGCCCCGTGCCCAGCATCATCGTCACTCAGCGTTTTCCACTGGGGAAGTGAAGGAGCCCAGCACGAGTCCTGGTGTGTTTCAGTTCCCAGTGAGGTTGTGGATCACTGACCCTTGTCTTAGGGAAGAGCTTTGAGATCTGGGACCTCTCGAAAATTTGTCTGTTTGCTAATAAAAACATTTCCGTGCAAGTTGCACAAGGAAGGCTCATGGAAAAACACTCGGAGAAAAGCCCCGTCCTGATTCCAGCTGTTGCAGCCAGGCATGTCAGTATTTGTGCCAGTTGTGTTCGGAGGGCTCTGGCCGGGTGTTCTCCCCGCGGAGCTGCAGTTTGTGTCCGGGCTGGAAGCTCCCGGGGCCGGGCTGCTCCGAGTGCCCGTTTGCTTTGCGTAAGCCCGGCGGAGACGTGGAGTAACCGGGGAGTAACTGGGGAGTAACGGGGGTGTCCAGGGCTGCCTCCTGGCCGGCCCCCGTGTAAGCACGGGCTGGGATTGGGCACGGAGCAGTTACACAATGGGAGCAGCAGGGTATAAAAGTGCTCCCGGGGAATGTCTGCATCCTTCCTCCCAGGCTGCGGCTCCGGCTCCGGCTGCCAGAGGCACTGCAGGAGCTGCCTCCGAGAGGTTGGTGCAGGTTTACCTTGGGATTCGCATCCCGGTGGGGGTGATTGCAAAAATTCGGCTGCTGTGGTGTCGGCATTATTAAATAAGAAACTTAAAAACTTGTATTTGCAGGTGTTAATGACTAACTTTCCATATCTTAAAGATTTGAGGATTTAATTTTTATTTTAAAATTGTTATCACTGTAAAAAGATGCATTTACTATTTCAAAAGTATTTACTCTTTTCTGTTTATCTGTAAACTTTGCTTTGCTTTTAATTTTTAAAATGGGAAAAAGTTGTGTGAAATTTATGTAGTAAAAGAGATTTAAAGAAGGCTCGAGCACAGAAGTACAGCATCTTGGTTAGTTCTTGGAAGTTTATTAATTCCAAATCTTACTAAGTTATGCTAAATGGAAGTGAAGTGTTTATTTCAAGATAAGCCGAATAGAGAACTCAGGGTAAAACTTTTCAAGTGTGGGATCAGTTGCTGGGTTTGTATTGATTACTGGGCTCAAGCTGTTCCCTTTCCAAAGGAGGGAGTGTCCGGTTCCAAAGTAGCCACAGGGATGCCTCAGCCTTTGGGAAGGAGCTTCGTATCCAGAGCTGAAAAATTGGCACATTACCTCGATTTACTTAATAAATGGAATTTTTCCTAGATGAGTCTCTAACTCCACCTTTGTTTTAATGTGATTAAAGTCTTGGAAAGAAGGCAGCTTTCATCAAAGTGCCAAGTCCAAGTACAAAGCAGGCTGAGAAAGGACCCAGTGTGTGCTCAGGTTGCTTTGAGGGCCGTGAAGGAGCTTAACGAGCTGTGTATTAATATCCATAATAACGGGCAGCTATCGGAATGCCCATATTATTAATTCTCCCCAGGGAAGGAGGCTGTAAGGACTCCATACCATTACAAATCAAGTGACTGTGTGCCATGCGGTGTGCTGAGCTGTGCCGAGCTCCGAGGCAGACTGAGAAGGAGCTTTGTAGGGAACAGTGAGACAGGATTGAATTTTTATTTACCCTGAGTCTGGAGAACTCTGCAGGTGTCAGTTCCCAGCAGTCTCCGTGTACAGATAACGAGCTGGAAAATTGTCGTCTCTCACCTTCTGCTTGTGCTTCTTCGGAATTTAATCTTACGGCTTCTCCCGTGCCCTTTTCTCATCTCTGTCCGCTGGTGGGGTCCCTCGGGGAGGGCGGCAAATGCACTGCACAAAATTTGGGCAAAACCGCTGCCTTTTGGAATGAGAAAATGGGGGTAATGGGGTGAAAGATGGGTAGGAGCTGCTTGGCCAGCAGTGTTTTGACCAAACACCCTTCAAGTTGATTTATGCTGGAAACACTCATATTTCAGCTGTTTTAGTTTAGAATCACAGCCTAACTAAGCTCTTAGTTAATAACTTGACTAACCAAACTTGTAGTTTTTGAAAGCTGGGAGATCCTTTGTTAAACATCTCATTCAGCTGGATTTAAGTCCCTCTCTCAGCAAGCTCATTCACACAGGAAGTTAATGAGATTTAGCTAATGTGCTTTAAATACACGGAAGGTTTGAGCTCGGCATAACTTTCCTGCTTATCTTTGTGTAGACTTGCCCTAATAATGTTGGTCAGTTATTAAAGCACCGTTCTGGATGGCAGTCAAAATACCAACTACTTAAAAATTCATTAGTGCCTACAAAGAAAGAATATGTTTGTGCTTTGAAGAGCTGCTTTGAAGTGAAGAGAGAAACTTCTTAAAGTGCCCATCAACTCTTTTTAAAACCTGAATTTAATTTTTTACATCTCAAATGTCAGGGAGTTTGGGCATTCAGCAGCATTTTATTTGTCTCTGCTGCAGGTAAAGAGAAGCGATGCCTTTTTGCGTGGTGTTAGGGTAAATGTGAAGTCTGCTTCTCTTTGGTCGTGGATGTGGTTCAGTGGAGGAGGGAAATCTCTGGAGCATTTAAGGATGTGGTGGCATTTCAGTGCAGCTTCAGTTCATGGGAAGGAGCTTGGGGTCCGAGAGGCCCCTGCTAAAGACGAATCACGAGTTTCCTGGGACCAAAGAGGCTGCTCCAAACAGCCCGAGGAAAAACTCGGCCTAAGACTGAAGCAGGAGGATGGTTTTTGCCATGTAGCAAGAGAAAATTAAGTGTGGGTTCTGGGCACCTTTTTCACATCTGTGAGATGGCGAAAATGCCCTGGAAGGCAGAAAAAAATGGCTTTGGGGCACTCCTACGTATGTGGGCAGTGGGTGGGACCTCACAGGTGCCGCCGTATCCAGGTACAGATCTGGGATGTAACAGCGTGAAGCAATTGGACTTGTGGTTGTGGTTCTGCAGACAGGACTTTGATTGCATCATTTAAGTACTTACCGGGTGTTTTTAACCTCGGTGATGAGATACTTGTGGAATTTTTTCAACCGGGGAGAACCTTTTTCCTAGGAAAACATCCAGCGCCCCTTGGACACCTCTGGGTGGCAAAGTTGGCGCTCTTTTGGTGGCTTCTAATTTGGTCCTTCATATTTGAACCCCCCTTGGTAATGTGCTGTTTCATTTCTGACAGTGTCTCAGAAACTCCAACGTTTATTTATTTAAGCTGTGAAATAGGTGTGAACAGCTGTGCAGGCTGGAGAGGGGAAAGGGGAACCGTGTTCTAAGGTTCTTCTGGTGTTAAAAACAGCAGAAAAGTGAGGACACGGGTAAATCCGGTGCCTGGAGCTGATCCACAGCAGACAAGGTCTGGATAATAACAGAAAGATGAGGTTTGGGGTTTTAATACCTTAATGGCACAAAATCAGTACAAAGTTTTGTGTGAGGGTGCAGCTAGAGCCGGTGGCAATCTGGGGAAAGCTGCTATTCCATAATGAAGTGGGAATTGCCTTGCTTTTGTGTGGAATTGTGTCTGGCCAGGCATAGCTGTGCTCTGTAAGCAAACTTCGTCTAATTGGGGCCTCTACCACATCCCTTAATTGTCTGCACTGCTGGAGCACTCCCGTGTCCCTGATCAGTTTGGTGCCGTGTTCTGGGCAAGGAATTCCTTTCACAGCTTCCCTGATCCCTTGGCATCCATCCTGTCCCTTCTCTGTGTCTCCCCTTTGGAATCCCGGCTGTCCCATGGCAGCTCTGTCCCACAGGGGTGGTTCCTCCGTGACTTGTCCTGGAGAGCAGGATGAGCTGCTTGGCCTTAAATGTGCTTTTTTACCCCAAACAAAGTCAGTCCGGTGCGTTTGTTACTGGCTTCACTTTTTCACAGCTGGGACACTGCAGGAACTGAAAGTTTGCTTTAGCCTCAGCCTCCGGTGTGTCCTTCCCACACTGAGCTCCCCAGCGCTCAGTGCCGTGGGCCCGAGCGAGTGAAGTGGGGTTAAAACCGGGTTTATCTTGTGCTCAGCCTGGGTACATCTGACAAGAAAACAGCGTGCAGGGAGTCCAGGTCCCTTTCCACGTCTCTGTTGCGTGTCTGCTGCCAAAAATATAATCTCAGACCTAGAGGATGCCTTGATTTGTGTTCAAACACGTCATGTGCCCGAGTTTCAGGTGTGCCAAACCCTTGGAAGTGCCATGGGAGGTGGTGAAATTCCAGAGGCACTTCAAGTGTGACAACTTCTGGCTGAGCATCATTTCTGCTTGCAGGAGAAAGTTGGTCTGTTCACACGAGCCTGACAGCTAATTAAAATAATAAATTGATGATTGTAATTAAGCAGTGACCTTAATTTGATTCTAATCTCCTTAGTGCGTGCAACAGCCAGAGCTCTCTTGGCTCTTCAGCCGTCGGTAACAGCCAGAAAGGTCCTGGCTGGCTGTGCCGTGGCTCCTTGCTCTGGGAGGTGTGACAGGGGACAGTCCCACCAATGCTGCCCCCGGGAGCTTTGCCATCCGTGCACTCCGGAGGGCTGGAGTTGTTTCCCAAGCCTGGGCTGTTCCATCACCAGCCGCTTTTATCACCACCCTTGTTGTGCTTCCTTCACGAATGTTTCCCTTGTGCAGCAGGGAAGGGCCACCAAATTCAGGCCAGTCTTTGCTTTGCCAAGCTCTGGATTCAAATGTTAATGTTAAAGGCCCTCCCACCGGGCCTTCAGCACTGTAGGGACGAATTGCCATCGCAGCAAATCTCATTTAGGGAATATTTTTAGTGTGGTTCAGCCAAAAACTATATTCAGTGCTTTTAAAGAAAGCAATGCGTGCAAGGGAGGTGTCTGTATTACATTGCCTCCTCCTTTGTGGGTTCATGGCCGGTTTTCCCTTCCATGGTAATAAGCTTTTTATGTCCATCTGTACCTTCTGTCCTGCCCAGGTTAACCCTTGGATCTGCTTAAGAGATGAGCTTTCAAAGGATTTTTTACTGACTCACAGGCAGTTTGGTACCTCGTGAAGCAGCAGCCTTTTGTGCAGCCTGTGGTGGCACAGGGGCAGATTTTCCTGTAGGAAATCCTTTTGTACTCCAATGGATGTTTTTATTTGTGGTGGAGGTTCCAGAGCAGGGACTTGCAGGAGGAATAGGAGCGTTTAAACACAGTCTTGCATCGTAGATCTCCGTATCTGTGATGGGTTTTATCTTTCTTTCCACGAGCTTTGAAATGCATCCTAACTCCTTGAAACGAAATAGGAGCGACCTTGGCAAAAGGGAAAATGTGGTGGTGGGTGGTCGTGGAAGCGTGAGGAGGTGATGTCGTGTCAGACCAGACACTGCCACCTCTTCGTGTCCTCTCCTGATGGCTCCAAAGCTGGAGGGAGGTTTTGGCTGGAGAAAAGGCAAATATTTGAGATGTAGAGTGGCTTTCCCTGGCCAGGAGGCTTTTCTTCCTGAGCTTGCACCTGGGCTATCTCCTGCCCTTTGTCTAAATCCTAGTCTTATCTCCAGCATTGTAAACCCCTGGCAGCTCTTGGCCCTCTGTGTTAAACACAGGTGTGCACTGGAGGTAATTTGGCGTGGAAAGGTGAACTTTAATCAGAGTCCCGATGGAAATTTCACTTCAGCCTTTCCGTTTGATCCGAGCCTGCAGATGATGGATTGTATCGAGTGTACCTGCCTGATGCTGAATGAGTTTTCTCTCTTTCTCCGTGACTTTTCAGCTGCTGAGGAGTTGGATTTGCTGTGGAGGGCTGTAAAAATGCCTGAGTCATGTGGTGCAGCTGGGCTCAGTTGGTGGGACCCGGGGGCTGATAAGGAATGATATCTCCCAGATAGCTTTAGGCAGCAGAAGAGGTTGTCTGCTTCACTTTGACACTCCTGATTGCAGAATCAGAGTATTCCAAAAATCCCTGGTGATCCTCTGTGCCATTAAGTGCAATTTTAATTGCTGGGAGAAGCAAGAAGAGCCGGGAAATTTGTTCTCCTGGTCTTCCTTGGACCAACCCCTCCTGACACAAACACTCCCTCTCTTTAGGAAAAGTAGCAGTGAGGCTGCTCTTGCCTGTTCATTGGGAGTTGCCTGTTTGGGAACCCTCATCCAGAGTTATTTTGGCTGGACGTGTCAGCTCTCAGCAGCCGATACAAGGCAAGCTTTGCTGCTGTCCTGCAGAATTCCCAAGAGCAATTCCCAAGGAGCGATCAGATCCTGGAGAAGATAGCAGTCCTGCTGTTGTGCAGTGCCCAGTAAAGCAGGATTACAGAGTCTTTTCTTTTTTATCTGGAGATGCTGGTTAATGCCAGCTAAGCAGCTTATGCTGCCAGAGCACCTTACAGCAGATCCCGTGACTGGCAGCTTTCCTGGCTCCAGGTTTTATTGGCCCTGGCTTAGGGAGGTGTCCTGCTGCCCTTTCCCTTTCCCTTCCCAATCCGAGAGGATAAAGCTGCCAGACTAAACCTCGCCTGTCTCCATCACTGATTTTCTTGGAGAATAAAATATGTCTACAATGACAGAAAAAGGCAGATTCTTTTCCCTTTGTTCTTGTGTGCTTGGGAAAAAAAAAAAAAACCCTCGTTGCTCTGCAGTGAAAGCAAACAAAAAACCCCTCCAAAAATCCCAGCCCGGACCCCCCACTGCCCCCAAGCCTTTAACCAGTACCTGTCTCCTCTCCACCCTGAGCTGCACTTTGAAGAGGAGCTCTGTGGTTATTGTAAAAATGGGAATGACTGGTTTTTTTCCAGAACAAGTCGGTGACTGTTCAAACCAATCTTGTCCTTCAGTCTTCGAGTGAGAAATAATTAATAATGCTACCTTAATATTTACTTTCATAAACAAATCTTAACCCTGATTTGCAGGCACTGCCTTCCATCCCATCTCCATTTAATTATGCTTCAACGGATCTCGGTGCCCAAAGTCTTTTTAATGTAACTTTTCAAGCGATACCTACATCGCTTTGAAACATTTAATGTTTCTTTCACCTCAAGGAACCAGAATTTTCCAGCAAATGGGCAATTAACAGCTATTAAGAGGTTCTAAAATATTAGTATTCATATATTAGTACAGTCCTGATTTGCCCTCAGCAGAAGAGTCTTTCTCAAGTTCAGTTTTTATTGCAATTACAGTAGACAGGAGCTGCTGACATTTCCTGAGCAGCATCTGGAAGGGAGACTTAAAAAACTCCAAGTCCTGCTTCTTTCTTTCCAATCCAAACCTGCGTTTGGGAGTGTCCCCGAGCTGCGTTTCCACCTTAGGGTTCAGCCAAACCTGTCATTAACTTGCTTTTGAAGTAACTCCAGTGGGAGTGGGTTCTGCTGCTTGAATGGATGCAGAAAATTCCACTCTTTGTGACTTTCCAGAGACCATTTTTCAGGTTCTCTCCTGTACTTTCACCTGTGTCTGACCTGGTTTCACCTGCAGGTGTTGGCAGCTGCATTTTCTGTTTGAGGCTCAGTAACCACAGGTTGCAAAACTTGGTTTGCTGCAGGATTTTCTGTGCTGTCCTGTGGGAAGTTTGGGTTCAAATATGTTAATTCTTGTTCTTTAGTCTTGGAAATGGAAAATGTGGGGATAATAATGGACTAGCTGGTCTAATTTAGGGAGCAAATGTAGGAAAACTGTGCTGTAGTGACCCATCTGGCAAAACAAGAGACCCACTGAGGTGTCCGATCTTTCCTGTTCCTGTGCCAAAAGAGAAGTGAAACAAAATACGCCAGTTTGTCCCGAAGCAGTTCCTTAGCATCATCAGGCAGATTACTTGGAACATTCTTCATACAACTGAGAATTTGGGGATGATTTGGGTGAGGATGTTCAGCAGAAAGGGCTGTTTCTGTCTGGAATAGGCTCCCTGAAAGGCAGGTGTGCCTCTCTGTCCATCCGGTCTGAGCTTCCCAGATGCTTTTTATTTCAAAGTAAGTTTGTTCCAAGGAAAGGATCAGTAATACCAAGGTAAACCTGCGAGTAGCTCTGCAAATTCACCCTCCTTGGAGGAGCCCAAGTCTTGTTTGCAGTGGATGTTCAGCTGTTCTGCCCTGCTCTGGACTTGGAGTACAGGTGCGCTTTGTTCCGAGAAAGGTCTGTGGGAATGGCTGTGAGATTGGAAAAGACCTAAGGTTTCAATAGACTGCTAATGACTGAAAAACACGAGAGAAGAATGAGAGGATAACCAGAGTATTCCCAGGATGAAAGAATTTCAAATACCTTGAATGATAATTATCAGGAAGGAATGATGAGAGTTGGTGAGTCACGAGCACGAAAGAGCCCAGGCTGTGGGGCTTGTGCTTTTGCACATCTCTTTTGGGGAATAAAAGATATCATTTTCTCCCTTCGCTCCTAGGAGCTGTTGATGCGAACGCTGCCCTGATGTCCCAGCTGGATTCCTGAGCACTTGTGTGATTCCTGGAGCTGCTGCTGTTTGGATAAGGAGCTGTCCTTAGTTCTTGGCCTGTCATCCCAGAAGCACCTCCTGGGTGCTGCATGCAAGTCCTGGACGTTCTGGAAACGATGGGGATTGGCAAGAACACCACTTCCAAATCGGTGGAGGCGGGAGGCTCGACAGAGGGCAAATACGAGGATGAATCCAAACATCCCACCTTCTTCACCCTGCCCGTGAGTAGCACATTCCAGCCCTGCACAGTCAGGCCCAGTGTGAATCGGGGAGTAATGCTCCAGTCACGTTGTACGAGCCCTTCATTCCCACGAGCAGCCAGTGACAAAGCTCTGCCCCCCTGAATTGTTGTGTATGGACACGGCCGGTCCCGCTGTGTGCGGTTACTCCGCGTTCCCGGGACGTGCAGCACCCCAGGCGTGATCAGAGCACTGAATTGTCCTCCTGCAGCAGCCCCTGGGGGAGAACCGTGGAATCACTGAGGTCGGAAAAGACCTCCAAGGTCGTCGAGCCCAACCTGTGACCGATCACCACCACATCCACTGAATCATGAAGTGCCACGTGTGCTCCGGGCACGGGGACACCACCACAGCCCTGGGCAGCCCATGCCAGTGCTTAACCACTCTTGCAGTGAAGACATTTTCCCCATATCCAGCCTAAACCTGGCCCAGCCTGAGGCCGTTCCCTCTCCTCCTGTCCCTGTTCCCTGCCAGCAGAGCCCGACCCCCCCCCGGCTGCCCCCTCCTGTCAGGGACTTGTGCAGAGCCACAAGGTCCCCCCTGAGCCTCCTTTTCTCCAGGCTGAGCCCCTTTCCCAACTCCCTCAGCCGTTCCTGGGGCTCCATTCCCTTCCCCAGCTCCGTTCCCTTCCCTGGACATGCTCCAGCCCCTCAAGGTCTCTCTTGTGAGGGGCCAGAACTGGACACAGCACTCGAGGGGCCTCAGCAGAGCCTCCTTGCCCACCTGTTCAGCCCCTGTTGACCACCTGAGTTACTCAACTGAGAGTAAGAGGCAACAGCAGGGAGACGTTTGCTTGCCTTCTGCTTACTCAGATTTTTCAGTTGAATCATTCTGTTGTACACATCACCTCTCGAGAACTCTTCCAGCCAGTCTGCTGCTGGTTCCCCCTGCCCCAAGCTGACACTGGCCAGGTTTTCAGGAGCTCTCTGTGATGTTTTTAAGGAGCTCTGTGGGATGTTTTTAAGGAGCTCTATGTGATGTCTGTCAAGTCTCTCTCTGTCCCTAGACCTGCTGTTACAGAAATGATGACTTGCCATGCTCCTCATGTTTTCTGACAAAATGTCAGAGGCAGATGTCAAGTACCAAGGGAGAAAACTGAGTGACACGAGGTGTGATCGCAGAGGAAATGTTTATTTTAAAAGACCTTGTGCTTCTCTTTTTGTTATATTTTTAAGGTTGTGATAAATGGGGGAGCAACATCCAGTGGTGATCAGGACACAGAGGACACGGAGCTGATGGCCATCTACACTACAGAAAATGGCATAGCAGAAAAGGTAGGTGGGGGTTCCCTGCTAGGTGAGAACTCGTTCTTGCTCTTTCAGCTCATGATCTGCCCACAGCAGGGTCCCCCGGCTGTGAGAGTTCCTGTCTCAGCAGCCCTGCTGACTTGCCAGATTCACATCAGCCCGGGGAGTTCTGCCCTCATGACTCCCGGTCACACACTTTGGTTGCAGCACTTGGGGCATGACTCAGGAAGTGGTGGAAGCAGTTAATGCCCTTGGTTTGCTTTTTCCAGCTTTTTTCTCCATTCCATCCTTCCCCAGGCCTGCTCAGTGAGAATCCTGCAAGGTGAGATGGTGTGAATCTGAGCTTTTGTTTAAAATAAGGATGAGGATTATGGTAAATCTGAGCTTCTGAAGTGTTCCGTCAAACTGGCTTTGTGGTAAAGCCGTGTCTCTGAAAAGCCTTGACCAAAGTTTTTCAAATGTCCTGATTGAAACAAGAACAAAACTCCTGGTTCCAAGCAAGAGCATCGTGATGCTCCTTCCTTCGAGGCCGTAGTTTCTGTTGGGGCAAGGATGACACCAAGGGATGCAGTTAACGTTTTCTAACTCAGACACCAAAATTCACTCCTGAATTTCACATTTCAAATACCCCCTGAGCAGCTGATTCTGCCAGAGGCCTGTCAGTGCTGGGTTCCAGCAGGAGGCTGTGGGTGCCCCGCTGTGCCCTGGTGCACTCCCTGCTCCCACGCTCGGTCTGCCCGCGTGTCTCGCTCACATCCCCACAGCCGTCGTCATCACGCTGATATTTAATGGACAGATTTTTCTTGACCTGCAAAAGTCTTTGATGGCTGAATTTTGGAGCATGCTGGGGCTGGAGTGGAGAGGCACAATCTGATAAAAGCCTTGAGCAAAAGGTGTTTGGGTGAAATTGTGCAATGAGATAAGCGATCTCGAGACATGAAAGTGTTCCTGGTTTTACCATGGCCTGGTTTTACCAAATGTGTGCTTTTCTCCCTTCCCATTGATCCATGTGGTCCGAACTGTGGGTGATGGAGAATAATTCACCTTAAAGAGACCGTGAGCTTTTGAGTAACCAGATCTCCTTGAGTTAAAGCTTTGCTGTGGCTTACGGTGAATGAACAGGATGAGGAGGCCCTGGCACAGGGTGCCCAGAGCAGCTGTGGCTGCCCCTGGATCCCTGGAAGTGTCCCAGGCCAGGCTGGACAGGGCTTGGAGCAGCCTGGGACAGTGGAAGGTGTCCCTGCCCGTGGCAGGGGTGGCACTGGATGGGCTCTGAGCTCCTTCCAACCCAAACTATTCCAGGACTCTGTGTTTGTTCTTGGCTGTCCATTCCTCTTGGGACATCATTCACCAAAAGAGCAGACGAAAGATCTTGAATAAAAAGCCTTTAGCAAAGAGGTCTGAAATGTCCTTCCTCCCTGGAGGATGCCCAGGGCTCACTTTGGCTCACAGGATTCGTTACCTGAGACAACAAACTGACAGCCCAGCTGAGCAATACCTCTTGCTGCATGCCTGTGAAATAAACAGCGCCTTGTTGCTTCATGGAATAAAGTCACAGAACAGTTTGCTTTGGAAGGGACCTTAAAGATCACCCAGTTCCAACCCCTTGCCATGTGCAGGGGCAGCTTCCACTAGAGCAGAGTGCCCGGCTGTGGGCTCTTTATTGAAGGTATTTCTCTAAAGACCTTGTTGCCCACAGCTCATCAGTTCCCTTTTGGGTTTTTTCCACTAGTACTTCATACCAGAGCCGTTGTCGTGGCTGGTGGGGTTTGTTTCTTTGCATTTTGGGATGGGTTTGTTGTGGGGTTTCTTCTTTACCCCCAGCATTCTTTCTACATCTTTATCTGTCTCAGTCCCTCTAGTTATTACTTACCTGGAAAAAAGCACGGCACGTTGTGCCTTCGGCCAGTTAAAAGCAGTGGAAGGCAGGCAGGGTTGGTGTGTGCCAAGTCTCTGGCCGGGAAGGCACGGCCCATTGCCAGCCCTGCCCCGTGGCACACCTGGCGGGCACCGAGGCAGGGTCAGCCCAGCAGGCCCAGGCTCGAGGTGCCAAAGGGCCAGTGAGTGCCCACTTGGAGTGTTGGGGTGGCCAGGCCTCACCTGAGTTCTCCAACTCCTCCTTGTTCAGTCTTGGACTCTTTTGTGTCTGTTCCCTGTGCCCGCGATCTGCTCAGGGCTTGATCGAGGCGAGCGCTTCCTCTCCCAAAGAGATGGAAGTGCCTTTTGGAAGGAATGGGAGTATCCTGGTGGGGTTTTTTCCTTTACAATCACTTGCTGTGGAGCACAAACATTGCCATGACAATGACGCCTTGAGGTTGGAAATTCTTTTGTTAGAAGGTCTATAACCTTCACTTTCTGAAGAAGAGCTTGAAGTGGTTGGCAGCTGTTGATTTGTACCCATAGAGATCTTTCTCCATGCCATGGACCAGCTCACTTCCTCCAAGCCCAGTGCCTGCTGCTGGGTTCTGCTCTTGGCAGAATAATTCAGAGGTGTAATCACAAGTGGAAAGCTCTGAAAGGACTCAGAAACTTGTTCCAGGTGCCATGGTCCTGCTGGCCAAAGAAGAGAAAGGATGAGATGGGATGGGATGGGATATGATGGGATGGGATGGGATGGGATGGATAGGATAGGATAGGACGGGATGGGATGGGATATGATGGGATAGGATAGGATGATTAGGATAGGATAGGATAGGATAGGATAGGATAGGATGGGATAGGATAGGATAGGATGGGATAGGATGGGATAGGATAGGATGGGATAGGATGGGATAGGATAGGATAGGATGAATAGAATAGCAGGTAGAAAAGTTAAGGAATGCACTTCATGCAACCTCATCAGTCCTAAGAAGAAAAACCAGCATTTGGCACCAAGAGGAACTGTGGGAGAGCTGCTGGATATCAGTCTGGCAGAGCTAGAGACAGTAAAAAAGATGCCCAAAGATGGGTTTTCAAAAGGCAGGGCCATAACAGAGTCACCAGTCTGCACAAATCACTGGCTGGGTGTTTGGAGAGCCTGGTGTCCCTGCTGCTCCTGGGGTGGCTCCGCCAGGCCAACACTGACGTGATTCCTGAGGCAAACAGTTCATTTCTGCTGCAGCTCTCCTGCTCCTGCCTCGGGAGCAGATGTTGTAACATCCTCACTCTGCCCCTCCGAAAGTGTGTGGTGACCTCTCAGGCAGAGTGTGGAACAAACCCGGGGTTTCGGGTGAACCTGTTCTCATGTGGAGCCTCTGTTCCAGGGAAGGAGGGAAGGGATGAGGCAACCGGACACTCCAAGATTTTCTTTGTGGGTGGAACTCAGCTTCCACTCCAAGAGAGACATTGAGAGGCTGGAGCATGTCCAGGGAAGGGAACGGAGCTGGGGAAGGGAATGGAGCCCCAGGAGCGGCTGAGGGAGCTGGGAAAGGGGCTCAGCCTGGAGAAAAGGAGGCTCAGGGGGGACCTTGTGGCTCTGCACAAGTCCCTGACAGGAGGGGGCAGCCGGGGGGGGTCGGGCTCTGCTGGCAGGGAACAGGGACAGGAGGAGAGGGAACGGCCTCAGGCTGGGCCTGGGGAGGCTCAGGCTGGATATCGGGAGGAATTTTTCTATGGAAAGGGTGCTCAGGGATTGGAAGGGGCTGCCCAGGGCAATGGTGGAATCCCCATCCCCAGAGGGGTTCAAAAAACGTGTGGATGTGGCACTTGGAGACGTGGACTGGGGATGACCATGGCGGTGGTGCTGTGTTGATGGTCAGACTTGATGATCTGGAAGGGCTTTTCCAACCTTAACGATTCCGTGATTCAAATTCCTGTTTTTTTCACGTGGTGCCTTTTAGAGAATTGGGTCAGGAGAGAATTTGTTCCTTTTTCAGTCAATGAAAAACTGTCACTGGTGCTGCAGGGTGGAGGAGGGGTTAGGCAGGGACAGTTTCCCTCCTGCCTCTGTGCAGGCCCTGTGTCCTGGTGAGAGGATTGCTCGGTGCTCAAAGTGCATTAAAGAGTTCTCTGAAATGAATGTTTCTATATTTTGCTTTTCCTCTGCAACACCTCCCCACAGCACTGTGCCTCACTCACACTCCCTGAATTTGAATTCTCCCGGTGCATTTGTTTTCCCAACAGAAGGCTGAGGTGAGAGCGGAATGCTGGGGTCAGTTTGGCTCACTGACCTCGGAGGTGACACCAAATGGAGATTACCTCAGCATAATCCGTGGATGTGTTGGGGTTTTTGGAGAAGTAGAGACCATTTGAGGCAGTCACGAGTCTGGCACAGTTCCCAGGCTCCGTGTGAGGCAACTTCACGTGGGCTTGCTGTGTCCTGGGGTGGATTAGGGCAGAGCAGTTGTTGTATAAGGTAATCTTCTCGTTACTTGATCTGAAATTACAAAATCAGATACTTCCTCCTGTTTTTATTGTTGTGCTGGGGCTTTGGAGCATTGTGGCTTTGTTCTCAGGAATTTCCAAGCCGGAGAGTTGGAGGGAAAGGTTTCCACTTCGTTGTGAAAGAGAAATGACAGAGCTGGCTCTTGCTTTAATGGGGAATCTGCAGGGATGTTGATGTGGGATACGTGTGGTCAGCTGTCCATTGGCTCTCTGGAACTGGGGCACGTGGTAGGGCACAGTGTGGGCTTGCCTGAATTCCTGGGGGAATTTAAATTCCTGGAGGAATTCTGCTTGACTGATATAAATTGGCTGGGGATTAATTTGGTTATAATAATTAGCACTTTTCCTGACTGCAGAAATGGGGAGGTGGAAGCAAAAATGATAAATTCTTTGGCTAAAAGTGGTTAACCAAGATGAAATTGGGTAAAAACAGAGCAGGGAAGCAATTATCATAATGAGGATGGTTTTTTGGCCAGTGATTTTGGTCTCCGATGCAAGGACAGAGCCCTTCTTAGTTCCAGTTCTTCCCTGGTTTCTTTTTTTTGTTTGTTTTTGTGGCTTTGGGTTTTGGTGGGGTTTTTTAACAGTCCTGTCACGATGAATCCATTTTTGGGCACCTTTTGGCTGCCAGACCAGTTCTATCATAAATCAGCAATTATAAATAAATAAGCAGGGAGTGGCTGTCAGAAGGGAACGTGTTGGGTACAAATTCAGGAGCTGGGTGTAAAAGGCTTTGAAAATGTCACAAATCAGCCTTGCTTGGGAGTGTTGAACCAGCCTTGGAGTATCTGGAAGTCGCCCGACAGTTGAAATTCCCTTTACTCCTGTGCAGCAATAACCTGCTGTTGTCCCTTGTTCCTTCCCCAGAGCTCCCTGGCAGAGACCCTGGACAGCAGTGGCAGTTTGGATGCCCAGAGGACTGACATGATTTACACCATTGAGGATGTTCCTCCCTGGTACCTCTGCATATTTCTGGGGTTACAGGTACGTCCCAAAACAGAGACGGTTTTTTCTCCTGTAACTTCTAAACCTTATTGAGTATTTTCTGTCCAGTTCATTTGTTTGTGAGTGTGAGTTCTATCCTTCTCCACTCTGACGTGTTTGAAGAAGGTGTTGGGAGGTTTCTTCTGAAGCTGATCATGCTCTGAGATCATTGTTTTGATGATGATCTGAGTTTTCAGCTCATGCATTTGTGAGATGCACTCAATATTTAGTCCCATAAGCTGCTGTTAGTAAATGAGTGAGCAAAGGCTCAGTGGTGGCCTTCACAAGGGACACTGGGCACCTCTGGAGTTAAAGATGGAGAGAGAGAATGGTTTAGACCTGAAATATTAAATATTAAAAGCTGCTACTGTAGTTATTTCAGTTCTGAGAGCATCACTCCAGACCTGGCCTGCCAGGGAGGCAGCTTCTGCGCTCCTTGGAGTACGAGCGTGTGCCTCCTGCAGGGAGTGGAGCTGTGGTGGGCAGCTGGAGCCTGCTGCCAGCTCAGCCCCTGCTTGCGGGAAGCAGAGCAGCTCCAGTTCCACCTCCTTCCCTTCTCCAGTGGAAATAATATCTGTCCCACAGGAATGCTGAGAATTTGGTAATATCTGCAGAGGACGTTGAGATCTCCAGACAAATACATTCCAAAGCATCCTTTTTATTCCTGCCTTTTCCTCAAGGACAGGCAGTTCCGTAGGAGTCCTATTTTTAGTTGTGGGCGGAATATGGTGAAAATTTGTTTGTTTGTTTTGCTTTTAATGGGCTTGGATTGAGGAAGAATTAACGAGTGCCCAGTTGCTGGTCCTCGGGAGCTCGTTTGTGCGTGCTCCACGTTCATTCGTGAGCCAGTGCACGTGAGCCAATGTGAATGAAGTTATTTCTCTGCTGCTCCGGGCTGGAGGCTGTTCCCAGCACAGTTACCTGGATACCTCCTCAGGAGAGCAGCTGCGGAGCTATTCCAGTGCCTTGTGTATCCCACAGAAACTGGGATCACGAGCGGGGCTGTTCCAGTGCCCTGAGTATCCCACAGAAACTGGGATCACGAGCGGGGCTATTCCAGTGCCCCGTGTATCCCACAGAAACTGGGATCACGGGCGGGGCTGTTCCAGTGCCTTGTGTATCCCACAGAAACTGGGATCACGAGCGGGGCTATTCCAGTGCCCTGAGTATCCCACAGAAACTGGGATCCCGAGCGGGGCTGTTCCAGTGCCCTGAGTATCCCACAGAAACTGGGATCACGGGCGGGGCTGTTCCTGTGCCCCATGTATCCCACAGAAACTGGGATCAGGAGCGGAGCTATTCCAGTGCCCTGAGTATCCCACAGAAACTGGGATCCCGAGCGGGGCTGTTCCAGTGCCCTGAGTATCCCACAGAAACTGGGATCACGAGCAGGGCTGTTCCAGTGCCCTGAGTATCCCACAGAAACTGGGATCCCGAGCGGGGCTGTTCCAGTGCCCCGAGTATCCCACAGAAACTGGGATCACGAGCAACAGGCGAGCAGGAGCTCGAGGAAAATCTTGAAAGGAAAGCTCAGGGCAGGGGAGTGAGAGCTTTGGTGGGGATTCAGAAGCAGAAAGAAAAGCTGGTGATGAATGAATTTGCTGCTGAGCCCTAACCCAGCCCTGTGCCCCCAGCACTACCTGACGTGTTTCAGCGGGACGATCGCCGTGCCCTTCCTGCTGGCCGATGCCATGTGCGTGGGCTTTGACCAGTGGGCCACCAGCCAGCTCATCGGGACCATCTTCTTCTGCGTGGGCATCACCACCCTGCTGCAGACCACCTTCGGCTGCAGGTGAGATCTGGGGCTTGGGGCCGGCTGTTGGCACGGGGATAGGGCCGGGCGTCCTTGGGGATTCCCCAGGATCCAGGAGTGTGGGGTATTTCCAGAGGAGAAACACAAAACACGAAGGGATTCCCCAGGATCCAGGAGTGTGGGGTATTTCCAGAGGAGAAACATGAAGGGATTCCTCAGGATCCAGGAGTGTGGGGTCCTTGGGGATTCCCCAGGATCCAGGAGTATGGGATATTTCCAGAGGAGAAACACGGAACACTGACGGCAGCTCGGGTACTACAGGGCAGTTAGGGAAAGCTTTTGGAAAGCTGCTCCCAAATACAGTGGATC
The DNA here is from genome assembly GCA_013398855.1 of Mohoua ochrocephala. NCBI lineage: Eukaryota > Metazoa > Chordata > Aves > Passeriformes > Acanthizidae > Mohoua > Mohoua ochrocephala. Next base: position 35,122 of record VZTA01018812.1, on the reverse strand, counting down.
TGAAATAAGACAGGGCATCCCAAGGGTAAGAAAATACAGCAAGGAGAGGGGAGAAGGAGGAGAGAAACCCAGGAAACTTAGGAGCTCACTCCTGTGCCTTGTGTGAGAAGTTCACTCTGATGACAAAACAACAGAGTGAAAACTGTTGAAAGAGGAAACTTGCTTTCCCCAAGGTATTTTCTTTCAGTAAAGACTCCCCAGAGTTAATAATCTTACTTCCAGCCTGGTTGGCTCTTTGTGCTGTAACCATAAATCCTCATCTACCTTGTCTGGAAGTTTGTCATATTTTGGGCGGTTTTTTCCATAACTAATCTTGGCTCTTTATTACTTACTAGAGAGGGATTTGGGGCTCATTCAGAAAGAAAGGGACCAAAATGATGGTGCCATAATTTTGAAATTCTCTGTTCTTTCTGTATAATCCCAGCCCTGCCCTCCTCCCTGTTGGGATTTTTCCCTTTTCAGTGGCTTCCACTTGCACTGTACTTACATTTTTCTATCCCTGAAGGCCAAGTTGTGTTTGAGTCTTAAAATAACTTGTATTTAAGGAGAAAATTTCCACGCTCAGATGTTTTATAACAATTTCCCATGTGATGGTGGGTTTATGTAAGGCTGGGAATGGGATACAGCAGCACAGGCCTCTCAATGAGATTTGCAAGTATTCATTGGCAAGTCTGTCAACTGCAAAGTATTTCAGCAAATAAAGGTTTCAAAAGGTCAAATTCCATGGTTTAAGGGTCCTTAAAGATGGATTTAGCTCGATTACGAGGCAGAGTTGTGGTCAGTTTCGTACCCAGACCAGTTTTAGGAATTCCAGCTATTCATTGGGTTATGTAGCCAGCCCAGAGCTTTGGCAGGGGTTCAGGGTAATTAGTGAGACTGAGACCATCAAATTCAGCTTTAATCTCCCCCAGGATGGCAGCGCTCGTGCCGTGCCCATCGCTGCACTGGCTCAGCTCTCTCACATCTGTGGGACATGTGAACATAATGAGACATTTCCAGATGACTTTGACTGCATAAAAACTTGTCTTCACGAGGGCCGGTGCCAAAACGGAGCAACTTGATGATTTAGACATGAAATTTAAATGATATCCCACTCGTGAGCTTTAGTACTTTAAGCTTTTGGTGCTTTAGCTGGCTAGGAGTGAGTGCCTGGCTTAAAATCCATAAGTCACATTCCAAACTGCAGCTGTCTCTTGAGAAAGAGGCAGATCTTGGCTGACTGATTTTGAGCAATTAGTTTAAAAAATTTTAAAGAAAAAAATGGAATTACTTTTTTTTTTTCCCCTCCGTTTAGGGAAAAAACCCACTATTTTGAGCCTTTTGGGATGTCCCTCAGTTACCTGTGTCACGTAAAGCTGGAGCAGGCCGTGCTGAGATGCGATTTTCCATCTGTGTGCCGGGTGTTCGGTGTGATACAGAACAACCCAAGCTCAGCAGTGACCTCAGCACCGGAGAATGTGTTTGCAGTGTGTGTTTACAAAACCTCCGAGGGGGACGCGGGGCTGTGTAGGTGGGATGGAGCAGTAGCAGCTTGTTCCAGGTATTGCAGATGTGCCATGGGGCACCAGCCTGCTCCGTTTGCCTAATGAACCTGGCAAAATGAGGTGAATCATTGCCTGAGCCACCAGCCGTGACTTCCCGGAGATAAGGCTGGGATTGGTGCTTGAAGGAACTCCCGGTGGGAATCACGTCCAGTCAGCCGTGCTTAGGTGGCTCGTGGAGTTTATGAAGTTGGTGTTTCTAATGCAGTTTGGAGCATTCGATGGGTTTAAAACTGCCCGTGGCCCAAACTGCTCCAGCTTCTGCCTGTGAACTTCACAGCTGTTGTTACTGACCTGCTTCTGGTGTGATCTTTCTGTGCTCAGTGTGTGCACCTTTTTCCCCCTCCCACGCTTCTCCTCCTCGGAGCATTTTCTGATCTTTACCTGAATCTGAGCAGTTCTTTCTCCTGCCCTGGTGTTTGCCCTGCCACGGAGGTGCTGTAAAACAGCCCGTGAGCAACTCCCTGTGTCACACCTTGGGATCTCCCGTGGAAGGGAATCTCGTGGCAATCCATTAATGTCAATATTTATAGACTAGCTCAAAGTGCATCTTGTCTGCAGTTAGGTAACACGGGGATATTTGTTACTCAGGGTACAGTGAGTTCGGTAAATTCGTAGTTGGTGCAGGTAGGTGCTCTTTAGGTCTTAAAATCTTTTGGGAAGTATAAACATCAATGCTAAGAATGTCATCTTGAAATTCTTGTAGCGTTTGTATTTATTGGTGGTAACCTCTTGGAACATCTAATCTGCTCTCATCAACCCAGCAGTTACTGACACATGCACTTAAGAATGAGTGTACAGGTGAGTGCACTCGGAGTCATGCACAGGGAAGGGATGGAGCCTGCAGGCTGCACCTTCAGAGAGCCTTTCCCCTGTGCTGGGATGGCAAAAGCTGCACGTTCAGCAGTGTGGTTCTCCCACCGCCGTGCCCATCTGTACCCCTGTGCTGCTGAGTCACAGCCTGCCATCAGTGCCTGGCTCCTGGAGTTGCCTGCTTAATAACTGCAGGCAGGTGCTGCCGGGCCTTTGGCTCATGAAGTCTTAGGATTTCTCTGACTGGTTTTTTTTGGTGAGAAATCCTGTTTCACAGTTTTATAACTCAGTAAAGGGTGGTTTGAGTGCCCACCCGGCTGCAGTGACCCCACAGAATGTCACCATCTGTCCTTTCCCTTTCCACCAGGTTACCCCTGTTCCAAGCCAGTGCTTTTGCGTTCTTAGCACCTGCCAGAGCAATTCTCTCTCTGGAGAAGTGGAAGTGTAATAACACAGGTAATTATCATTTATCCTTGTTCAGGTTTAAGTGACAAATGGCCCAGATCACGTGGAGTGCAGCTGCCAGAGCTTCTGGTACAGAAACTGGGAGTAACGAGCGGGGAATGTGGAAATCCTCTCTTTTTACAGTGTTAAAATACTGTGCCATAGAAGGAAGATTCCTAAAAATGTCCTTGTGGAGTTCTGTTTCTGAGGATTTTTTTTTTAATACTAAAAAACGTTGACAAAAGAAATCTAAATGTAGCATAAAGTAATTCTTCTGTTCCACTTACATTCCATAAATGTTCCTTCCCAATATTTGGAAATAACGAGTCCAACTGAATCCTTTGAAGTTATGAGTAGGAGGGAGTTTGAGCAATGTACAGCATCACCTCCAGACCAGGATTTTCCCCTGTTTAAGTCATACCTGACAGGTTTTGACAAGATTTGGATGTTCCTTTTCACTCTTTCTGTGCTGATGTCGTCATCCTGGAAGGTTTGAACTCCAGAGGGAAAATGTGCTGGTTGGGATGGGAGCATTTGCATTTAAATTGGGTTGGGAAGTGGACATGACTCTGGCAGTTTTCTCTTCAGTGAGGGGTGGTTATTCAGCACCAGGGCTGTGGGCAGTGGGAAGCAGCAGCACAGGGACTCAGGCTGCTCGCTCCTGACTGAAGTTCTTCCCAGGGCTCCTTTGGATTCTCTAATAATTTAATTTCCATTGTTTGTATGTTTATACGTCTCCGTTGACTCACATTCAAAATGTGACTAATGCACATCTTGTTGAAAGAAAACGCTGTCTGACCACCTTGGGTGGCAAGGCAATTTTGCCCGCTACTCCAGAGTTTCCAAAAGAGCTTTGCTGCATCTTCCTCCTGAACCTTTTCACCTTCCAGAGGTGCCAGTTGGGGTTGCTACCACGGGTCAGCTCGGTTCAGTGAGTGACCTAAATTGGGGAGCAGCAAGCACTGGAGTACGTGATTCCTGTGTGCAGCCGAGTAATTCTCCATTCACCCACTTGTTGGAGTGGGAAGAGAATCCCTGACTGACCTTTCTGTCTGGAAGTCAGGGCGTTTCTCCCCTCTGGTGCAGAGGGTGAAGCGAGGGGTTGGCTCTTGGGGAACGTGAGCTTCCTTTGCAGCAGGACTTGCTCTCTGTGCGAATTGGGGCCCATCTGTCAGGCGCAGCGCGAGGAGGGGTTTATTTTGTGTGGAACGGTGGCAGAGTGGCTGGGCAATAAATCCCTGTGTTTTTTCTCCTCTTTGCAAGATATAACAGTTACAAACGGAACTGCAGAGCTGCTTCACACGGAGCACATCTGGTACCCCCGGATACGAGAGGTAATGTGGGAGTTGCCTTTAGCTGTCACTCTCTCCAGTTCCAGTTAAGTTTCTCACTTAATCATCTGTGTGTTCTTGTCTTTAAGTTGGTAATTTCTTCTTTCACTGCGATCTCCATTTGAATATATCCCTTTGCTCATTTCATGGAAGTCTTCATCTTTTCCACCTGTTCATTGCTGGACAGCAAATACAAGGAGTTAGTTACCACATTCCAAAAGACGTGCAGTGAAATGCTCAAGTGAGATGAAAACTCTTCTTGTAACTTTGATTTGTGCTCGCTGGCAGCAGTTCAGCTGCTGCCAGACCTCTTGCCTGCTGTCCCTGTGCAGTGGGGCTGGCCCCTGGAAGGTGAATCCGCAGTTAGGAAATCTGGTTCGTCCCCAAGTGTCTTTAAGTTGGAGACTCTTGTGCTAAGACGTTGATTCTCCCAAGAGACTTGTGAAATACCTGGAACTCCTTCTCCACTCGCAGCACTGCAGTGTGAAGTCGTGGTGCCCTGCAGGGCAGGCTGAGGGCTGTGCCACGCTAGGGTGGCAGGTAGCGTAGTCCAAATGAAGGCGTGTGTCATGGAATTTATCTCCCATCCCGTTGCTTTGGGCTGCCAACTTTTTCTTAATTAAAAACAACCCCTCTCTCTTCCCCATGTTCAAACCATAGCTACATCCTGCCAAGAGCCCTGCAGCCAAGAGGGCTGACAGTCTCCTGAGACCACAACGCTGCTCTAATCCAGCTTCTAAGGAGCACTTGTGACCAATGCAGCACACACTCTGCCCCTAGGAGCTAGGAGCATCACCTCGTGGCGCACCAACCCTTGCCGTTCGATCTGAGAGCTTAAAGGTTAGCCTGGACCCCAGGTCTCCTGTCTGACAGTGTGATGTGCTTTCCACACAGCTTCCAGACTGGCCCACTGGTCTGTTGTGTAATAGTTTTGTGGAGAAAACCATAAGTGTTATGCTTAAAGCAATAAGTCACTTAAACATAATGAGCTGTTTTATGACGAAAAATTTGCTGAGTTCTTCTGTGTCACTGAATTCTTTTAACTGCAGTTTGTAATCCAGAGCAGAAAAACAAACGGTTTGGCTTTGCTTGTCAGATGGGACTGAGCTGCCTCTCTGCCCTGTTGTGTGTTCAGATCCAAGGTGCCATTATCATGTCCTCGCTGATCGAGGTGGTCATCGGCCTGCTGGGGCTGCCCGGGGCTCTGCTGCGCTACATCGGCCCCCTGACCATCACCCCCACCGTGGCCCTCATCGGCCTCTCCGGCTTCCAGGCTGCTGGGGAGCGAGCTGGGAAGCACTGGGGCATCGCCATGCTGTGAGTACTCCTGGGGCTTCCTGCTGGGGAGTCAACATTTTTGGGGTGCCAGGGAGGAGCCGGAGGCAGCTCGGCTGCATCGCTGCTCCCAACATGGAGAAACACCACGAGCAGGAATGTGGATAAGTCGGGATAAGGTCAGCTGGCAATGTGGGGATAAGGACAGCAGCAGCAGCTCAGGAGAGTTCCCTGAAGAAGCTCTTCCCTGGGAAGAAATCCTTCCCTATGAGGGCGGGGAGGCCCTGGCAGAGGTTGCCCAGAGAAGCTGTGGCTGCCCCTGGATCCCTGGCAGTGCCCAAGGCCACATTGGACGGGGCTTGGAGCACCCTGGGATAGTGGGAGGTGTCCCTGCCCGTGGCTCATCCATGGAACTGGATGAACCTTTAAGGTCCCTTCCAACCCGAACCATTCCATGATGATGTGAACTCGAGGAGGGAGCAAAGGACAACGGCCAGAAATGGGGTGTGGAGAGCAGAATTCCATAAAGCAGGAGTTGATCTGGGAGCCATTGGCTGGGTGGAATTCAGTGCTGGAGAAAAGATGATTCAGCAAAACACCAGAGAGGTGAAATACAGTGAACAGTTTGTGTTTCTAGGCTGGGATTGCCTCTTTCCTCTGTAAATACCGCTGGTGGTGCTGGTCCCTGGCGTTGGTACTGGTTTGCTTGCCTGTGCCCGAGAGAAATTTGTGTGATGACAGAGGGCACAAGTATCGCCATGAACACCATCAGTGGCTGAGCCATAAGGAGAGGGATTCCTGCTGAGGGGACAAAAAGGCTTTGAGAGGGGATTTCAGGGCCTGGTGTGTGTGTGCCATCAGCTGCAGGGGCCAGGGAAATGAAAGAATGAGCTGAGTGGCGTGAAAAGGAATAAGTGAGGAAAAGGAAGAGGAGACAAAAGCTCCCCGTGAGGTGCTGTGGGTAAGCAGCCAAATAAGGCTGGAAACCCCATTTCGGGGAGAAGGCGAGAGGCTGAAGCAGTTGCTGTGTTCCATGTGCAGCACCCGACTGTGCTGGCTCTGGAAGCAGGAGGAATGCCTTGATGAGATCAGATTGTGATCTCACTAATCTGTTTGCACAGGACTTTGAACATGTAAAGTATTCTGTAAGTGCAGCTTATGATTAAAAGGGCTCTTTAATTCTCTTTTATCTTGGATGTTGGCATCATGAATATTTTTGTGATTCTATTATATTAAGCAGCTGATCCAGAGGAACGTTTTATTTGCCTGTAAAGCAAATTCTGTGCAAGTTGGGACTAACGTTAAATGAATCAAGCAGATCTCTGAATTGGACATGGAAACGTGTAATTAAAGTTGACGTTTTGCAGATGGAAAAAAAAATAAATCGATTCAGGAGCAGGATTTAAATATTACCCAGTCAATAAAGTATTTCTGGCTTCTGCCATGCAAAAAATGTGCACTGGATTGTTGAAAACAACACCACAGCCATGGGGAGCCACTCAAAAGTGACTCCAGCTCTGGGAGATGTGGCTCCTGCAATTGTCTGGGCTGTTCTGATGAGATCAAAGTCCTGGATTTCTCCCTGGCCCTGCAGAATCACCCATGGCAGAGCTGGGGGCCTCGAGGAGCTGCAGATGCTTGTCCGTGTTGGACACGATTCCCCGTTTCCCAGACAGGTTTCTGACCTGACTTGTTCCATGGGTGCTTTAATCCATAAGACACTTGGCATTGTGATTGTAAAAAGGGGACTTATTCCTGAGTTGGGCGTGGCCTGTTTATCCCCTGAACAAACTTTCAAGGATGTGGTGCTGTTTCACAGCCCCTCTGCCACGCAGCCAATGGAATATTCATTGCAATCAGTGAATATATATTTTTTTTTCACAACTCTGTGCTAAATAAATCAAAATCCGAAGCTGCCTGTCCTCAGGGCTGGTGTGTGAGGGAGTGGAGCCCATCTTTCCATCGTGGATTTTGGGAGAGGTGCCGGGGTTTCCTGCAAGGAAAAGGGGCCTTTTGCTTTTCTCTTGGAGTGCTGAGGGCTGTAAATGCCCCTCCTTGTTCCAAGCTCTGTTCCTGGAGACCGAGGGAGAAGAAAACCGGTTTGTGTCTGACACTGATCTGGGGCAGAAGAGGGAGAGAGGCTGAAAATCCTCTTTTTATTTTTCGAGTCAGCTGATGAAAACATAATCTCAGATTTCAGCAAAGCTTTGCTTCTTCAGACAGCTCCAGTCTTTGGGAGGCCCTTTCAGAGCAGAGCTGGGTTGGCTCATTCCGAACTGAGCAACGTGCCCTGGCTGCTTCTTTTTCAGTGCAGCGGGGGCTTATTTTAGCTGTAAAAATTAATTTTTAATGTATAGAGGAGCTTGGCAGTTTCATTGAGGGGGGAAATGCATAATAATTGAGAGATCTAATACTGGTGAGCTGCACTTGCAAATCTTGGGGCTTTGGCTCCATTCTGCTTCATTTGCAGCTATTTAGTGAAAGATTCATATTAAAAAAAAAAAGGATTCTGAAGAATGTAAAAATTTTCCTGATAAAAATTTTTCAAGTGCTTTAGAGTTTTATGCAGGTTTTGAAATGTAAAAATTGCTGGATACAGGCCTCCAGTTTTCCTGTCTCTTCCCAATGGCTGGCAGCAATTTGTGCTTTCCAGAGCAGCCCTGGCTCACAGGTAGAGTTTGGGAGGAAAGAAGGGGCATCACAGGGCAGCTCCTTCCTAACTGAAAATCTCCCTTCAGTCTGGTCCTGGTCCTGATTCATTTACCTGCTTGCAGCTGCTTCGTTTTGCAGCACTTCAAATTCTGCTTTGGCATTTGAGGAAGAATAATTTTAATAATTTTGCTGCCTCATCTTCTGCTAAATTGAAAATCTGCGTTTATGTTCTGCATCTGAAGGGTCTGGAGAGGTTTGTGCTGAGAATTTATAATCTATTGGTGCTAATGACATCTCTCTCTTGTCCCACCCTCTTCCTCCTTTTTTTCTCAGGACTATTTTCCTAGTGTTGTTGTTTTCTCAGTATGCCAGAAATGTCAAATTTCCCTTGCCCATTTACAAATCCAAGAAAGGATGGACAGCATACAGGCTGCAGCTTTTCAAGATGTTCCCTGTAAGTCGTTGAACTTGTTCTTCCTTTGGCAAAAAAAAAAAAAAATATTTCTGTTTCAGGGGAGTTTTTTCTTGGTTTTGATTTTTCTTAATAATAAAACAGCTCACAAAGGTGAGATAAAAGCTTAAATGGATCTATTGGCAACTTAACAGCTCGTTGGCCACAGGAAATACTCTGATTTTGCGGCCACTCTGGTGTCTGCCTCTGCTGAGGAGCCGTTGGAGTGCTGGAGACCCAGGAGGGGAGGGCAGGGCAGAGGAGAAGGGAGGTTTGTGCCCAGGGAAAGCCTAAACCGAGCCCTCCGAGCAGGGCTGCTGAGATCGTTATCATCTCCTCTTACCAAAGCAACTCCCCTGGTGAAAGGCTGCTCTTTGTTCCTCTGCTAAAACTGAGACTAATTCCCTGGTTTGTTCAAGTGCCCGTTTGGAGACTTTCCCATTGGTTAAGGAGCTTTGAGACTTGCTCTGATTCCAAGGCTTTTGTAAGAGCACCTTCCTCGGGGCAGGGGGGATCACCCCCGGCTCTGTCACAGGGCGTGCTGCTCCTTCAGGCTGCAGCTCCCAGCTGTGCAGCAGATCCCCAGTGGGAGCCCAGAGTTCCTTTATCAGCTTTTTCTGCTCCTCTCTCGCAGATCATTCTGGCTATCCTGGTGTCGTGGCTGCTGTGCTTCATCTTCACGGTGACGGACGTGTTTCCCCCGGACAGCTCCAAGTACGGCTTCTACGCGCGCACGGACGCGCGCCGGGGCGTGCTGCTGGTGGCCCCCTGGTTCAAGGTCCCTTATCCCTGTAAGTGTGGCTGCTCCCCGGTAACACGCCCTGCAGCGGCGTCGCTGTCGTGCACAAGCTCTGCTGGCTCGCTCTCAGTGGTGCATTCCATAATGCTTGTGGATGGTCCATCCCTGGAAGTGCCTGGACGGGGCTTGGAGCGGCCTGGGACAGTGGAAGGGGTCCCTGCCCGGGGCAGGGGTGAGACTCTGGAAGGTCCCTTCCAACCCAAACCACTCCACAATTCCAACACGCACCGGTCTCAGTGCTTTCCGGCTGGGGCTGATGGTTTCTCCTTGTTTTCCTCTTCAGCTCATGCCTTGAGGTCTCACCCAAGGAAGGCTGAGGTTCTGAAACTGCAGTTTGTAGAAGGCACTTGCTGGGCTTATCTGGGCGACTCTTCTGATAACGAGTGACTGTGCCTATTGCATGGAATTGCAGGGATTGGCTGATTTATCTGTCCTTGGCAATCCTTGTAACGTTATACAATGGCAAGGACGGGTTATTACAGCTCTGCTGAAGTCACTGACTCTCATTGTCTAAAGAAATCACTGTTGTGGGGAGTTTCTCCCAGCTTACTGCACTTCCCTGCCCCAAACACACCCATTCCTGAACGAGCACAGCTGGTAATGGCACAGAAATGCCCTGACTTGCCGAGGCAGTGCTGGAACGGGGCCGATGGGCAAGTCAGAGAATGCCAGGCCCTGCTTATCAGAGGGCAATGAAATTATTTACAAGGGAGCACCAAACACTTTACACAACGTTTTGGATGCTTTGGATGCATTTTTATGTTGGCCACCTCTATAAAGCTGTTAAAGGCTGCGTTTATGGCGTGGGATAGAGTTGCACAACTGGTTCACCCTTCAGAAATTCATGGGGTAATAAGGGAACAATATTCTTTTAGAATAGAAATACAGAAATTATTGGCTATACCACCACACTGTGATGAGACAGCTTCGTTGTGGTTTTCCATATGCTTTGGTTCTTAAAAGAAACCACTTCTGAAGCAGCAGATGAAAAATAGAAGCTTTTGGGAAAGAAGAGGAGGAAAACTCCACCCTGATTAGCCCTTTTCGTATTTGTGAGGTTCATTCACTCCTGTGTGACTGAAGATCCCTTTGTTGAAAGAGGCTCATCTATTTCAAAGAGATAAAAGCATCGAGGCAATTGCTGTGGAAAACCTGCCAGGCTTTTCTGCAGGCTTAAATTAATCTTATTTTCTCTGCTACAAAAGTTTGGAACTGGGAGGTGTTTGTGCAGTGATCAGAGCTGGTTGTTGCCCATCCTCTTTGGTAGGCTAAACTTGTGACCAAAGAGTGAGTTTTTGGAGCAATAATAATTAAGTGGCATTTGCCTCACTGACCAGAATTGTTTTCTCACAAGCTGTAGCTCAAATTCCTGATTCCTGAACAGGAGGAATTTTTTTTAGTGGGGTTTTATGGTTCTCTGGGATTTTTCCAAGTGTGATCAAAGCAGTTGGTTTGGCGGTTTTTCCTTTGTTCCTTTCATCTCCTTGAACTTGCCAGACTGTGTTAGAGTGAAGGGGGTTTGTTGTTTCCATTAAAGAGAAATCAACAGTGCCCAGGGCAGTGCTGGGCACTGAGGAGCCCCACCTCAATCCCAGGGTCACTTCTGGGACCTCACTGGAAAGACCTTGAGGGGCTGGAGCGTGTCCAGGGAAGGGAACGGAGCTGGGGAAGGGGCTGGAGCACCAGGAGCGGCTGAGGGAGCTGGGAAAGGGGCTCAGCCTGGAGAAAAGGAGGCTCAGGGAGGACCTTGTGGTTCTGCACAAGTCCCTGACAGGAGGGGGCAGCCGGGGGGGGTCGGGCTCTGCTGGCAGGGAACAGGGACAGGAGGAGAGGGAACGGCCTCAGGCTGGGCCAGGGGAGGCTCAGGGTGGATATTGGGGAAATTTCTTCCCCAGAAGGGCTGCCCAGGGCAGTGCTGGAGTCCCCATCCCTGGGGGGTTTGGCAGCAGTGTGGATGTGGCACCTGGGGACACGGTCAGTGGTGGCCTTGGCAGCGCTGGGGGAGCCGTTGGGCTCAGTGATCATAAAGGTCCTTTCCAACCCAAACCATTGCACGATTCCGTCAGATTGCTGTTTGTTTTGATACCCAGACTGTTTCCTGGGGCGGGAGAGATTTCAGTTTTCTTCTCTTCACAGTCCAGTGGGGACTGCCAACCATTTCTGCCGCGGGGGTGATCGGGATGCTGAGCGCCGTCGTCGCCAGCATCATCGAGTCCATCGGAGATTACTACGCCTGTGCCAGGCTGTCCTGTGCTCCTCCTCCACCCATCCATGCAATAAACAGGTTTGTCCAAAGAAGAAACGCTTTCAGTGTCTCAGGCTACCTGGGTTTTTACTTCTTTTCCCCCTTGGGATAAGACAGGAATGCGCTCTGAGACGAAATGTTGCGGTTTGGTCAAACACAAGGGCCAAGGATCTGAAATCCAGGATGAAACTGTCATCTTGAATTATTTCGTTGCAAATGGAGCATTGGAATCCCAGTCCTATTCCTGCTGGAGTCTGTGGAAGTTAATAGCATGATTTCCATAGGGGTAGAGCTCTAAACTGGTTCTGGAATTGGGGTTGTCAAATTCACCTGGAATGCAAACAAAAAGCAGCTCTGAAGTTTTATTTGAATTTTTTCTATAATTTCCTCAGTTTAAGAATGTGGGTATCTAAGACTCAGAAAACAGAGCTCAAATGTGTTTTCCAGGTGTGCTGGAGCTCGAAACATGAATTATAATAATTCCATAATGGAACAGATGCCCTGACAGGCCCCCCTGTGGCATTCAGCCATAAAACACCCTCGGAGTGAATCTGTGCTTGTACAAACTCGTTTTCTGCTTGGCATTCACAGGGGGATTTTCATCGAGGGGCTCTCCTGCGTTCTGGACGGAGTGTTTGGGACAGGGAATGGATCCACCTCTTCCAGCCCCAACATTGGTGTCCTGGGCATCACAAAGGTAAAGAGCTTTGCTGTGAGCCCTCAGGGACTTGAGTGTTTCCTCTCCTTAGGTGTGTTCCTTATGTCCACCATCCTCTTCCAGGAGGCCATTCTGCTGCATTCCTCGTGCAGCCAAAGCTCACAGATCATTCTGAGTGTACCTGGCTGGCTGTACCAGCTCTTGTCTGAGAGAAATGCGTTATTCTGTGTCAGGACCTCAAAACTCCTTTCGTTCAGAGGCAGTTAGAATCCCCATAAAGCAGATGCTGCTGCATAAACTGTCTCTTGGAAAACCCAGGCAGCATTCCAGGGCTCTGGGGTGGTTTGAGTTGAGGCATAAACACTGTAAATTGTATAGAAATTGGTGCTTTTTGGATGTGTTGGCTCTTGAAAGCATCAGAAGGAAGTGACTTTTTAATGCCTCACTTACCCAGTAAAATGCGGCTTGAGGTGCTTGGGCTTTATCTACGTCTGTACTGGGACACTGCACTGACACAGGGGCTGCAGTCAAGGTAATTTCACAGTTAAATGTACCCTAAGTGTTTGTTTTTAAGGCTTAGGGATTTGCATATTTCTTGTGATGTTGCTCAACAAAATACGTGAGTGCTTGAGGAATTCCTTTGCTCACAAAGACTGGATCTGTGCCTGGGTGCCTGGAGCTGGGAGGCCTTGGGCTGCAGAGGTCTGCTTGATATTGTTAATTTAACCTTGGTAAGAAATCTCAGCAGCATTGGTAAAGGAATTTATGTTGTAAATAGGTGCATCTTGTTGGGTGTTTAATGTGGAAACCGTAAATCCTTCAGTGCAAGGGTAGAAAATGTCTGTCCTCCACTTCAGTAACTCATCCCCCTGGCCTAATCCAATATAAATGATGTATTTGTCTCCAGCCATTCCTTTTGCTGCACAAAGGATGATTCTGTTGGGTTTGGGGTGCAACGCAGCACTAACAGCACCATCTGCTGTCTGTACCAGTTGCCATTCAGCTGCTGATGGAAATTTCCTCGGAGAAGTTTTGGTCAGAAAAATCCTTAAAGGAAGGTTTATTCTGCTCTGCTTCCTTTCTTTTGTTACTTGGTAGGGGCTGAGATGAATTAACAGCACTTTTTTCATGAGCAGCCCGCAGGAATGAGTGTGCATTTCATGCTGGGACAGTGGAAAGTGGACGCTGAAGTGGCAGCTGTGGCACGCAGTGGAGCTGCCCAGTTGGGCTGTCCAGGGCACGTGCTGGCAGAGTGAACGTGCCTTGCCCAGAGTGGCACAGCTGGGTGGCTCTGCAACAGTGTCTGCTCTTGTTCCCCTGCCTGCACATTCATTCCCAAAAACCCAGCGGTTCTTCAACTTCCAGTAGAATTCTGGCATGGAGATACTCTGCTGTTTGTTTGGGAGGAGAAATCTCCAGTGCTGCACCGTCCTGCTGATCCCAGGGCATTTCCCTCCCTCGAAATTGGTGTATAATTACACTTAGAATTTAAATTCAGCTGGATGGAGGCGCTGCAAAGTCTTTGAGCTGGTGTGAGTTTTATTTGATGAGGGGAGGATCAATTAACTCTGATTAGCTGGGGCTAAAGCAGCTCGTGCCATAGCGGCGATGCTGAAATGGAGGTGCCAGGTGCCATTTCATGCACTCCAAAATAATCACTTCAAGTGTGTGTGCTGGGAATAAATACAGAGCCTGAGCTAAATGCTGCCCAGGATGTTTTCAGCAGCTTTCCAGAGGAGCTTAATTTGTTTGCCTTGTAGTGATGGAGCATTTGCATAAATAAATGTCACTGTCATGCAGGTTTTCAAAGAATTTGCCTATTTCTGGCAGGAAGGTAATTGTGGGGCAGGATATCAGTGGCCCTAAGGAAATGAATATCTTTATAAAGAGTAGAGAAAGGTGCCAGCTAAATTCTGTTGTAATTCCAGTTATTGGTGTAGCTTCTGTTCGCAGGGGAAGGATCTCACCTGGCAGCTCAGCAGTGAGGAATGTGGGGGAAGGAGGGGATTTCTCCTCCTTGGGCCTGTTGGATCTGTTGTTTCTTATTTCACTCATTCAGCCCAGTCACACGTGATTAACAAATGAATATTTCCTTTTTGAACCCTGATACTCTGTCCCAGGGGACCTGCAGAGGGCTTTTCTAGAAACCATCTTAATATAAAAGTGGGGGGTTTTTTGTCCCTGGGGCACATCTAATGGCAGTAAAACTGTTAAAATACCAACTGTTCAGGTTTATCCACTGCCACTGCAGCAGAGAGAACCCCTGACTGCTTGAATTTTGAGTGCTTAAAATAAAACTGGGAAGGAAGTGCAGGCCCTCGGTTTCAGTATCAGCACAGCCCTGATTTGCATGAGGCTGTGCATTGTGAAGATGTCACAAAACCAGCTGCTAATCTCAGTTTAGAAATCTGCACCTCCTTCACGTGAACTGTTCCATCTATTCCCGTGTCCAAGGGCAGCAACACGTGGAATTTATTTTTCCCACTTGCCATCGCTCCTCGGTGTGGTTTGCCTGTTCTGCTTTCTCTCTTGTAGCTGGGTTTGCACCGCGTTTCGTGGCGATGGTGGCAGTTCCAGATGAGTTTAGGGCTGGCTCGGTGCTCACCAGCCCCAAGGCAGGGGAGCTGTGCTTGTGCAGAGCAGCTGTGCCTCAGCCGAGCCTCTCGGCGCCCAAACAGAACACGCACGGGAGCTGGGAACGGGCTCACACTAAAACTGAGCAGTGAAGTGAAGTGCCAGGTGTGAGGCTGGGCTGAGTGCAGACCTTACCCGTGCCCTGTCCTGTTTCCCTGCAGGTTGGGAGCCGCAGGGTGATCCAGTACGGAGCAGCCTTCATGCTGCTGCTGGGCATGGTGGGCAAGTTCAGCGCCCTCTTCGCGTCGCTGCCCGACCCCGTGCTGGGGGCTCTCTTCTGCACCCTCTTTGGTAAGGGGGCATTGCTGCTCCTCTTTGCTGTTTCTAAGGATTTTGCTGTCTTTTTTTTGAAGAAAAAGACTTGTGTAAAAGCTGATCTTTGGGGTTTTCTGTATTTAGGGATGATCACGGCCGTGGGTCTGTCCAACCTCCAGTTCATCGATCTGAATTCTTCTCGTAATCTCTTTGTGCTGGGATTTTCCATTTTCTTTGGACTCGTCCTCCCAAGCTATCTCAAACAGAACCCCCTGGTCACAGGTACGTGCTCCTGCTCCTTCACATCAGAATGTTTGCCTTGTGCTCACCTGCAGAGTCCATCCAGGTACAGAGTACCTGAGAAAACCCAGATTCTGCAGACAGGAAAGGCTGTAGGTCTAGACAAGCTCTCTGTGTGTTCAGAGGAGAATTCATTGGGAGGTTCAGACCTGCAGGGAATGTTCCAGAGGGATCCAGCTGAAGCTTTCCTGCTTTCTCTGGGTATGTTGCAGAGCAAGGGAGGGAGGCAGTTACCAGCTGGGCTGAAAGAAAGGCTGAAAGGGTGAATTTGAGTTGGAAATGATGTTAAAAGAATAAGGGAAAACACCAAGGCAGAGTTTGGAAGGTGGGGATTTGTTCGGGGGTTGAAACTTTTTGTCACTCAGACGTGTTCTGAGTGTGGATTTTAGTTGTAGTGAATTCCTTTGCAGGCTGTTAAATCAAATTGTAGCTTTGAGGAGTTCACTGGGAAGGATTTCTGTTCTAATAATACCCTCAGCAGTGGTCAGGACAGTGTGTGTCACCAAAGATGGACTCAAAGGAAATACTTCACTGCTTTGGGTTTGTTTGGGGTTTTTTAAACAAAATATTAACTGACTTTTCTTTCCACTGTGCCTTCAGACCAGGATTTAAGGGCACATCTGTCCTGCTGTAAGTGGTTAGAAAAGCAGACCCTTCAGGCTTTGTGTGGTTAACGCAGTGTTCTTCCATAACTGGGGCTGTGAATTCTTGCCCCTTTAAAAAGTAAAGATTTATAAAAAAGAATTATTTCGGTCCCCACCATTTTACAATCTGAATGTTTCTCTTTTCCGTTTTATGGTTTTCTGCCTCGTTCAGATGAGTTGTGTCTGCAGTAGGAACTAAAGTGGTGTTTCGTGACATTTTTGTGAGCAGCTGAGAGTTCTTGCAGTTGCATTTTGGGGAACAGTGTCCCACGGTGGTGCACTGGGGGAAGGTTCTTCTGCACCAATCCCCACGTGGTCTCCAGAGCCCTTTTTGAGCAAATCCCTCACTGACCTCGGGAGCAAGTGTTCCTGGTTGGGCTGGGTGTGAACCAGCAGGCTGGGGATGATCCAAGCCCCCAGATGAGCTCTTTTTCCCTGTTGCTGCAGGAATAGCAGGCATCGATCAGGTGTTGAACGTGCTGCTCACCACAGCCATGTTTGTCGGGGGCTGCGTCGCCTTCATCCTGGATAACACCATCCCAGGTGAGCCCTGAGCCTGCCCTTGCCCTTTCCCTGGGTACCAGCAGCATTCCCTGGAGGGATGCAAGAGGAGCAGGAGGTCGCTGCTTTTGGGGCTGGCTGTTTCACACCAGGAGCAGAATCCTTACAGCTGCCCTCCCTTTCCCTGAGATCACCTGGAATCCTTCCCAGGTTAAGCTTCCATCCTCTTAAACACCTAAAAGAGCTGATAAAAACCAAACCAGTCTCGAGAAGACATAGTTAAAACTGGTTTTAAGATCCAAATGGAAAAATTTGCCTTGACTTCCTGTTCCAAAATAAAACAGATAATGTGGTTTTCCCTTTTTGAGGAGTCTGGAAGATCTTTCCAGAGCTTTGCTGAACGTGGTGGCTGAGCCTTGAGGTTTTCTTTCTTCTTTTAGGCTCTGCTTTAGGCCTGTGTGTTTATACAAAGATATCCATGAATATATATATATATGTATGTATGTATGTATGTATGTATGTATGTATGTATGTATATATGTATGTATATTCTTCTCCTTTTACTTTGATTTCTAGGAAGCCCTGAAGAAAGGGGAATACGGAAATGGAAGAAAGGGGTCGGTAAAGGAAGCAAATCCCTGGATGGCATGGAAACGTATGATCTGCCTTTTGGCATGAACTTCATTAAAAAATACAGGTGTTTCAGCTTCCTGCCCATCAGCCCCACCTTCATGGGATACACGTGGAAAGGCTTCAGGAAAAGCAGTAACTGCAGGAGTTCAGACGAAGACTCAGAAGCTACAGTATAGCCTTAGCTGAAATTATATTATCTAGTTGTAGTAAAAGATGTATTTGCAGTTTCTTGCTGATTAAGAAGCATTAAAATATATGTTTTGTATATCTGCATTTAAATTCTGGAACCAGAGCTGAGACGGATTTAAAAAAAAAAAAAAAAAAAAANNNNAAAAAAAAAAAAAAAAGACGAAGACAAAAAACAGCTTTTCCTGCTGTGGGTGGTGGGAGCCAGGTCTGGTGTCTCTGGGGCAAATCCCATTGATTTTGGGAAGTTGTAGAGAGCTGTGCACCTAGTCTGTTTGTTTTAAATGGGTTTGGGTCCTGCAGGTGTGGAGGTGCCACTGCAAACCCTTCGTTTTCATGGCGATTTTACTGAAGCTCTCAGTGTTGGTTACGCCAGGAAAGCTGAACCTCGGGGAGAGAGGGAGGGAAAAGAGAGACAAGGAAAAATATTTCCGTCTGATCGCATCCAATCCCAAAGATGCTGTTCTACTGCTCAGTGATCTGCACATTCCATAGTCTCAGCACCCCGGAAAGGGGGTTCAGCTGATGCTGGCACGTCAGGAGAGCGTGAATCTGAATTACCAGCGATTTCAGTGACATCCAGTGTTAAGACAGGAAGTTTCTGGAATAACTTTGCCCTCAAAAACCATGACTGACTTGGCTGGCTCAGTGCTGCAGAAGCCACAGCATTTCTCATTTTTAAACGTTTGCTTTTCCCACCTGGGATTGTCCCACCTCCCCACAGCGTCCAGGATTTCCTGACGGGGACACACGAGGCTGGAGCGTTCCAGGGATGGGAAACCTGAACTTCCAGACAGGACCCGGTGGCAGCGTTTCGGTTCAGTGCCTGTGTCCAGCATGATGTTTCCTGGCCAGAAATGCTAATTAGCTGAGCGGCTCCAAGCAATTAACAGTTGTTCCGTGCAGGGAGAGCCCCGCGGCCCCGACGCTGCCGGCGCTCCTGCCTTGGGTCCGAGCGGGGTTTTATTGCTGATGCTGCACAAGCCTCTTTCTTCTCCTCTTGTGGGGCTTCTCCAGAGGCTCCTTCCTGCTGGGAAGGGGGTTTGGGACAGCAGAGACACCACACCTGCCGGCCTCACCCACCGGATGGTTTCACGGGTATTGGGTCCAATCAGGGCACCACTCAGAGATTTTTTTTTTTCCTGGAATAGTCTCAGCTCTGATGTTATGTGGGTGTTCACGCTCATCATGCATTCATAATTAACAGTTTTATTCCTGTTTAATGTTCTTACTATTGCAAGTTAGTTTTAGACTTCAGTGTGGCCCCAAAAGCATTTTCAGCTGTGGAGATCATCAGGGAAATGTCGTGTAATGTAATTTCAAGGCCAGTAATGCTCTACGGTGCTTGCGTTTTGTATTCCTGGAAAACCATAACGGTAGATCCTGTAACCCCCTAATATATTTATCAAAGTTTGACTACTGGACAGGAGCGCAGGAACTCTGTTTTCTCTGAGTCTGCTCCCAGGGGAATTTGTTCTGGGTTATTGAAGCATGGACGGGTTGGGGTGGGGAGGGCAAGGACGGAGCTTAACGGATCAGTACTGAGTAGTGTAGAGTCGGAATGATTCCGTGGATATCGTTCTCAGCATGCCATGGCTGTTTCCAGAAACTGTTTTATCCCGCTTTTCCCATGTCAAGCATGCGTTTGTTCCTGCTTCCTTCGGGGAACTTTCAGTAGTTTGCAGTCTTTGGTGTCAGTCGGACTCGAGAGCTGGTCGGAAGAGTTGTTGTGTAGTAGCCGAGGTTCGTTTGCCTGTGAAACAAAGTCATTTTTGCTCGTTTTTCAGTGTTTCCTCTCCAGGGAGTGAGGTGTTGCGTTCCCACGCCCACCCGCGCACGGTTTGGGTGTGGGGACCTCTGATCAGTGGCACGAAGCTTCCAAGTTTCCCAGCTTTCTGTGCAACCAAAGATGCGTGGCAGACGCGGGGGAGTTAAAAACACCGATCTAAAAGGAAAACAAAAGCCACCTCTGGTGGCTGCACAGCCCAGGGGGTTGTAGCGATGTCAAATGCCAAAGTTGGTTATCCTGTAAAAGTGGAGAAAGGGAGGAAAAAGGTTTTCATTTCCAGCTTTTTATTTCCAGGCCGGAGCCCCAGAGCGTTGCCGGCTTCCCCAGCTCCTCCCCCAGGCAGAGTTTTGGTGGCTCCAGAGAGACACGAGGGGACGAGGGCAGAGTTTGTCTCCCTCGCCCCGGCTGAGGGAAAGCCGGGCGGGTTCTGCATGGCCTCAGCAGAGATTCCCAAGACACTCCCAAGTTCCAGGGCAACGAATCCCGGGATAGTTTCCTCTCCCCCCTGGAGCAGAGCCCCCCTCCTTCCCTGCAGCTCTCTCCGAGCAGGTGCAGTCCAGTTATCCGTGTGACTGTGGGATTTTGTTCTCTTTGTGACTCGTGCCCGTTCCCCCAGCCGAGAGCGGAGCAGCCCCGCTCAGCCGGCCCCTGGCCTTGGGAGCCCTGAGGAAGCAGCTGGAAGCGGAGTCAGTGTGGATCTCAGTTCCTCGGTGTGACAGCTCTCCACCTTTTCCCGAGGGTTGAATGGTCAGAGGTGAGCCCCGGGCTCGGGAAGGACACCTGGATGTGCAGGGAAGGGCTGGGCTGAGGTGGGTGAGGACAGAGCCGGGCCCGGGAGCCTCGGGAAGAGAAGCTCCCCTGTCCCTTCTGGGGCTCCTGGAGCCCTCCCAGCGCTGCCAGGGGAAGGAGAGCGGTGCTTTTCTTTGTGAGGGAAACCCCTGAGCTCACCCCGGGTTCGTGCAGGTGCAGCGGGGGGTTTGGACCTGAAATCCTCCTCCCACCGTCACTTTCCCAAGTGGCTGCTGTGGAATTCCAGGGTGCCCACGCTGAGCTGCTGGCAGGGGTGGTAGAGGATGAACCCGCAGGTTTGGGAAGCATTAAACACGAGTTGTGTCTGCTGGGGACGCCCAGGTGTGACCTGACTGCCAGTGCAATGCTGGATTTTCCTCTCTGTCCTCACCTGCCTTTCCAACAGCCAAACTCCACCCAGGGAAGGCGGCACCTGAGAGGTGAATTAAGAGGCGATGAGAAGTTTCAACCAAATCTGAGAGGGAAGGGCAAATATTCATGGTAGAAATATCATTTTGTCATATCAGAGATGGTATCAGTGTATACAAACAAAGTAACTTGGGATTTTTGTAATTGATATTCTCTTGTATTTTTTTTTAGGTTAAATTAAGGGTTCTTGCTGACATGTTGAAACACGTTTTCTAAAGCAAATACTTGCAAATTATGCCTATAGAAATTTAGATTTCGTAGCTGACAGCTATGACTGATTCACGTTGTCATATTGGAGGGACTTCACCACGTACCTCGCTCGGAAAGCTCAGCCTTTTCAACCCCAAATTTGCTTTATTGCCTTTTAATACTGACTTGAAATATGACAACTTGGTTTGTACATGAATATTGCAGTATTTTATTTCCATATATTAAAAAAAAAAATAACATTTCCGCTCAGGATAACGGCGGCGGTTTTCCTGGGAGGGAGTGGTATGAGTGTCATGACAATGTCATGTGATGGTAGAATTTCTTCATTGACGAATCTATAGTAGTTGTGTATACTTTATTTACCCATGTTTGTGTTCCTACCCAAAACTGGAGGGTTTTTGTTGTTTCCTCCCTGCTGAGCCCTCGGGGCTCCCGGGGCAGAATTGGCGCGCGCAGAGAAAACCCCTCAGCGACGCCCCGAGGAGCATCAGTGAGTGTGACCCGTCCTTTGCACCACACAAGTGTGGCAATCCCGTCATTCTGGGTACAAACAGCACTCCAGGCACTCGTGGTGGCAGATCCCCGGTGTCTGCTGGTTTGGCTGAGCCCTTGGATGCCTCCACCCCACCTCAGCAGCCTGTGCTTGCCATAATCGATGCATTGATGTGTAAAACGCGTGTGTGAGACCAGCACGACCTTCATGTTGCTTCTTTGTGGCCTTCTTCCACCAAAAGCGGCTTTTTTTTTTTTTTTCCATTTTCCTTTCATTTCTCAAGCAGGGGCAGTGGGGGGGTCACTCATTTTTTGCAGAAAAGTCCCACTTGGTGCACGTTTCTCTGTGTCTGAGGCTGCCGGCCCCGGGCCGGGGGAGCCCGCGGGGTCGGAGCCGGGCCCGGGGAGGAGGCCACGAGTTGGTTCGAGAGTTGGGATCGGTGCCGGGAGCCGTCCCGAGCGCTCCTGGCTGGAATTCCCGCGGGGCTGTGGCCGTGCAGTGACATCCAGGGTGGCAGGGGGAGCTCGGGTGGCCCCTGGCTTTCCCTGCACCTTCCCCGGGCGCTCCTCCGGATGCCGCGGGTCCAAATTCTGTATTTGTCTGTTTATAACAACCCTTGGCGTAACAAACTATTGACTGTTCTTAGGCGGTGGGGATACATTTTGTTTTTCCATGACTTTTCGTGACTGACTTTGGCTGTAAAACTTTTTTCGTTCAACAGCAAAAGTTTATTTTGGGGGGGGGGGGGTTTTTTTTTTATTTTTTTTTTTTTTTTCTAACATTGCTTCCTTAAACAACTAAATATTTAAAAATGTAATATTTGGACCAGATGTTGTGAATAATAGTAGATAAAGCTATTTTATTCTGTATTTTTAAAGCTGTTCAGTATAAATAAACGCGGGCATAGATGCAATGAGGCAGTGTGGTGTCACGGTTCCTTTGATGGAGAATCATGGAATTAGAGGATCCTGGGATGGTTTGGGTTGGAGGGGACCTTAAATCCCATCCAGTGCCACCCCTGCCATGGGCAGGGACACCTCCCACTGTCCCAGGCTGCTTCAGCCTGGCCTTGGGCACTGCCAGGCACCTAGGGGCAGCCACAGCTGCTCTGGGAATTCCATCCCAGCCCCTCCCCACCCTCCCAGCCAGGAATTCTTTCCTAATGGATTGATTTCCTCCTAATGGATAATTAATTTTGGAATCCAGGTGAGGGCAAGCCCCAGAGCCTTGGCAGCAGGTGCCGCCCAAAACCACAACCCCCAAACACCTTCCTGACCTTCCAGGCTCTCATCCCACAGCTCCTGCCGGGGATACACGGAATTCCCTGGTTTATAGGGAAGAGGCTCAGCTTCCTGCCCGTTCCTGTGATTCACTGCCCGTCCTTCCAGCTGAGGCCCCTCCGGGTGTCCCAGTGTGTGGATGAAGGAGCCGAGCGTCACCTCGGCTCGTCACCACCTCCCCTCATCCCTCTAACGGCCTCGTGTCTCTGCAGCTCCGACGGCGAATTCCTGGTGTCAGCCCGGAGCAGCGGCGATGCCTGGGGGGGATTGGGAGCTGGGAACACCTGGCTGAGGGTACCCGGCCCCCTCAGGTGCCTGCCAGCCTCCAAGGGAGCTGCTCCCGGCTTTGGGGACGTGGGGACACCCCAGCACCTCCCCGAACCTGGGTGCGGCCCATGGGGACGAGTCCGGCAGTGGTGGAGTCAGATGGGAACTAAACCAGCAAAAAATCACCCAAACCCACAGCGAGGAGGGGGGGAGCAGCCGTGGGATCAAAGCCAGAGGAGCAGCTGTGAGCAGGGCCAGGGATTTCTGAGCACTCAGGTTTGGGTCCATGATGAAAACCCGATCCTAATCCTGGCTAATCCCCCGTGCTGCTGGCTCGGAGCTCAGGCCATAATTGTGTTTTCTCCCTGTGTCTTGCCCCAGTCAACATCGACCCAAGGCGGGCAGATCCTGGGCAGAACCTCAACATTTGGGGATTTTCAGGACGACTGAAACATCCCCGCACAGGGACGGCGATCGTGTGAAGGAGACACAGGTCAGGGCCGAGGAGAGGCTGTTCCAGAGCCACGTCTCTTCCCATCTGGTTCCCAGAGCTCCCTAACAGATCTCAGATGCTCCCACACCAGCGCGGATCCATCCAAACGTGGGATAACGCTCGGTATTTACTGGCAATCAGCTGGGGGGGTCTCAGAGCTGAAATAATGAGAGGCTGCCAAGGTAGGAAAGAAGGGATTTTGGCTGCTTGCTTGGTCTGGGGGGAAATAATTGAGTGTTGGAGAATTTTGGAGCTGGTGCTTTATTCTGGGGCCTGACTGATGTCCTTGACGGGAGTAAATCCATCCGAGCTCGTGGTTTAAAAGGCACCTGCTGCGCTCCCTGCGTGGCGTTGAGCACAGAAATGCTGATTCAACCTGCGCAGCAGGTGCTGGAACATCCCTGTTTGCCTTTTCCCGGGGGATCCTCGGCAGCCTGGGGGGACGCTCAGGCTCCAGAGGGGTGGAAGTTCTGCTCTCCTCGCACGTGGATTTGGTTCCTCGTGGATCCGTGCTCACCCCGCTGTGGGTAAGGAGGCACTGGCAGCCTCGCAGCTGCAGGGAGCCCTCACGGGGCAGGAATGGGTCAGATTCCTTTGATTTGGTAAATAAATCCCTCCACCAGGCTCGAGCCTCCCCTCCCCACCGCCTGTGCACTGAGCAGCGAGCAGGACACGGCAAAAACCAGGATTTAACCCCAATTCCACAGGCAGGATCCCCCTGTGCTCCTGCAGGTGCCCACCCCAAACCCTGGATTTGTTTTCATTTTTGTTTGCATCCACCCCACGAGCTGAGGGTCAGGGGGAACTCTCTCCCTGCGTTTGGGGCCGAACCCCTGGGGTTTGGGGCCGAATGCCTGGGGTTTGGGGCCGGCTCCATTGTGCTCTCGGCCAGGCTCTTCCCACCACAAAGGGCCTCTCATCCCCGCCAGCCCTCGAGATGCTGCTGGAATATCAATCCTGACCCGGCCCCGCTCACTTTCGCCGAGTCAGTGCTTCCCTAAGCCAGATGGCTCCTCCGGAACTTCTCATATTTTACACAGAAATCCAAGAAAAGAGGGGGAAAAGGCCCATTCCAGCCCGTGCCTGCAGAGACGCCTGTTTGGCTCGAGCAGCTGCTTTGATTATTTCTTTGTTTTGGTTTTTTTTTCCCTTTCGTGTGGGCTGTTTCTAGGCAAATTCCTTAAAAAGAAAAAAAGCTCAGAGAAGCCACAAAGCACTGGGAAAGGTCAGGAGCAGACAAAGGAGGAGGGACACGGCCGCTGCTCCTCCGGAATACTGAACACCCCCAAACTCCCCCAAACTCTCCCCAGGGTGCCGGGAGCGGACGGGCAGGATGGGACCCCGATCCCGGGAGTGCTGAGCGCCGGTGCAGAGGTAACTGTGACCCCCCAGCTGCAGCAGCCGCTTCCAGGCAGGTTTTATTTTCATTTATTTCCTCCTCCATCCCCTTCTCGGGGGCGGTTTTGGATCTGGATGGGATCCCAAGGCCGAGGTTGGGAACCAGCGCGCGGCCCCGTTGCGCCGTCCCGACAACAGAACAGCCAAGTGCGATGCCTGCATGGCTCTGGCACTGGACATCGCAGGATTTGGGGTGTTTTAAGGCAGAAATAACCGCTTTAGCCTGTGTGGTGCAGCCCACAAAGCTCCCTCTGGGAATTCTGCACAAAGCTGGAGCTAATTGTGAGAGCGTTTCCAGCCTGGCTGCGTGGGATGGGGATTCCTTTGGGATGCTGCTCTTGGCAACGGGGTTGGAGAATCCTTTGGGATCCTGTTCCTGACAACGGCAGTGGGGCATCTTTTGGGATCCTGGTTCTGACAATGGGGATGGGGCGTCCTTTGGGACTCTGGTCTTGGCACCAGGGACGGGTCATTCTTTGAGATCCTGGTCCCGAGGTGCAACCCGGGTGGAGCCAGGGTGTGCTTTGGGAACCCAGAACCTGCTCCAGGGATGTGAGATGGAGCATCCTTGGGAATGTCCGGGCGGGGACAACCCGGGTCCCCGAGGTGGCATCCTTTGGATCCCTAGTCCTGGCACCCGGGAAAGGATCCTGGAGCCGGGATGTCCTTCGGGATCCGGGTTCCGGGATGACCCCGGCTGAGGGAGGGGGTGTCCCCCGCGCTCCCCCCCGCGGCCCCGCCCGCGCCCCTC